>JAJIYU010016637.1:0-12057 GCA_030144865.1 Tinospora cordifolia | reverse complement strand
CAACCATATTCTTAAGCTTAAATGATTTCTAAAATAATTATAAAGTCCAAATATCAATTTCCACTAATTCAGGATCATTCCAAAATTTTTTCATATTATCAAAATAAAACAATTCCTCCGAGTCTTCAAACCACTAAACTTCAAATAAGATTCATTCCACTTTCATTGTAAAATTCCACCTATTATCAAAAGGGTTAAAAATCCAAATTTTCCTTTTTACCACCTTAAGGTGCGAAAGTACAGTCGATGCGTTCCAAACTAAGAATTTAGCATATTTGAAACTGATCAATTCTTCAAAAGATGAGTGAATCAAGTTGTATTACCTAGCCAAGGAATTTCACCTCTAGAAACCCTCCAAATGGGTGAATTCCCGCTGGATCCATAAAAAATTGCAAATAGATAGTTAAAACTTCTAGAATTTAGTCCTAAATCGATAAACTCTTAGTTTAGAAAGAAAATCTTAGCTTACTTGGTTCCTGATTGCTTTATGCGTCAAGAACTCTCAAATTCTAGTTTCAAAGATTGAATCTAAATAAATTCACAGATCTTGAACTGAAATAATTGAGGGTTTAACATTCCTACCTCAGATCTTTAGATCCTCCTTGAATCAGCTCTGGATTGTCTCTTTAAAGTTCTGGAATGTTTTGGAGAAATATGTGAGTGAAATGACGAAATTAGGGCTTGAAAATATTTAAACATCGCGCAGTGACCGCGGTCACTAATGTGCCCTAATTTTTTTTCGTGATTTCCCTTTTAGGATCGCAGTCGGCCCTTCAATAACCACGGTCGGCAGTGTGATTTTCTTTTTTCCAACATTTTCCCAACTATCTGACATTCCAATTCTTTCTATTTTCATAAACAACCACATAATAAACATTTAAAACATGTTTTCAAACATTTTTACATTTATTTCATAATTTTCTTTTTAAAATTAATTCTTTGTGACGTGTTCACTTGAGAAAAATTCGGAGTGTTACAATACCTACCCGCTTAAAAGAAATTTCGTCATCAAAATTTAAATGAAATATGTACCTGAACGATGTGTTCCCTCATATGCTCCTAGTGAAGAGATTTGGGTACTTCCTCCGCATCTCACTATCTAGCTCCCAGGTCACCTCCTCCAGGTTGTGATGCCTCCATAGGACCTTGACTAGGGGAATGTTTTTGTTCTTGAGACTCTGCACCTTACGATCAAGGATTCTAATAACTGGTTCTTCATAAGTAGCATCGTCTCGAAGTATGATGTCCTCCCAATGTATAACATGCGATGGGTCTAGCTCGTACTTCTGCGACATCGAAACATGGAATACATTGTGGATCGATGACATATTATTCGATAGATTTAGCTCATAGGCACACTCACCAATCCGTCTAATGATCTTAAACGAACCAATGAATCTCATTGCTAGCTTCCCTTTGACTCCAAAACATATGATCCCTTTCTGAGGGATAATATTTAGAAAAACTCTATCTCCTGGTTGGAATTCTAAGGGCTTCCGCCTTCTGTCAACATAGCTCTTCTGTCTACTCTGCGCTGTAGCTAGCCTCTTCTAAATCTGCTTGATCTACGCATTCATTTCCTCAATCATCTTTAGGCTAGTAAGCACTTGGTCTTCAAAATTTGCCCAACCCGATGGTGATCTGTAGGGTTTACCATAGAGCGCTTCAAATAGAGCTATGCGTATGCTCGCCTGGTAGCTGTTATTATAGGTGAACTCTGCCAGAACTGAGACGTGAATCTAGAATCTCTGTCTGACACGATAGTCTTAGGAACACCATACAATTTAACTATCTCTCAGACATACAGCTCCCCCAGCTTACTTACTGAGTTTGTAGATGAGAATGTCATTAACAAAAACTACAACAAACTGATCTAAATATTGGCTGAAGACTCCATTCATCAGATCCATAAACACTGCTGGAGCATTAGCCAACAGAATGGCATCACAATGAACTCAAAATGTCTGTATCAGGTCCTGAAGGCTGTCTTCGGGATATCTATCTATCGAATCCTCAACTGATGGTATCCTAATCTCAAATCTATCTGGGAGAACTGTGAAGCTCCTCTCAGTTGGTCGAAGAGGTCATCAATTCTGGACAATGGGTACTTGTTCTTGATTGTAACCTAATTCAATTTCCTATAATCTACACATAGCCTCATGGATCCGTCTTTCTTCTTCACAAACATGACCGAAGCTCCTCATGGCAACTCACTAGGTTTGATAAACCCTTTTGCCATAAGCTCGTCCAGCTGAGTCTTCGGCTCAATCAAATTAATTGGTTCCATCCTATATGGTGGAATGGCGATGGGATTGGTGCCTGGATACAGCTCTATCTTGAACTCCACCTGTCTGTGTGGTGGTAGTCCTTGTAACTCATCTACTGCATATTCCCAAACTATTGGAATATCCCAAATATCTCTGTGTTTCCCTGCATCCTCCTCTAATAACTGCATGAAGTCTTCTTTTTATCTGATGGCGTATAACATCGCTAAGATCGGACTCCTTGACAATTTCTGTAAATTCCCATCTATTTTCAGGATCTCACCAGATGGCAATTTAACTATCACCCTTCGTCTCTAACAATCAATCTGCGCTTGATATTGGTTCAACCAATCCATACCCAATATCACATTGTACCCTCCAAAATTTAGCACACAAAGATCAGCTACAATTAGCCAATCTCCCAGGGTGAGTTTGCATCTATAAGATTTCCTCGAACTCACTAAAGTACTTATCCTTGAGCCACCTCCAGAGCCTTAACCAACATATTGGTTACAAACTGTAGCCTATCTACTGTATCCTCATAAATAAACGACCTCGTAGCACCAAAATCAAACAAGATATGCATAACAACAGCAAACAACAAAAATATACCTTCTATTGTAGGAGTGGGATCTATCTAGGCATCTGTTGTATAGAACTTGACTAGATTAGTCTGCTGTGGCTAGGTTCTTGGTTGTTTCTTCTTCTGTGTTGGACGACTACTCTGGCCACCAGTCTAAGGCTATTGAAGAACTAAAACTGATGGTTTGGTCGGACAATCTTTAGCCTGATTACATCTAAAACACAATCCCAGCTTCTTGGCTTCCTCTATCTGATCTGGACTCAACTAGTTAGACCTAGCCTGCTGAGGCTGCTATCTGGTAGTTTTTTGTGTCATGCTCTAAGTAATAAGGGCTCTAGATGTCTCTGGTCTACTCCGTTTCTTCTGTGGAGCTCCTGGAATCTACTTAGGCGGTGCTCTCTTGTGCCTACTCTTCAGTAACTGCTCACAATCTAAGCCACGCTCTACCATCTGAGCTCTTACACTATCTCTTTCAATGTCGTCAGTCTCAAGGGCACTGTAATCTTGTGAATCTCTAACTTCAAGCCTTCTGTTAAATGATCTGCCTTAGACTGCTCATCCCTTATTAGCTCTGGAGCAAACCTCGACAATTTTGTGAATTTCTACTCATACTCAGCCACAGTCATGTTCCTCTGTGTCAATCTGATAAAATCAGACTGCAGCTGCCGAGTCTTCGTTGTGGAAAAGAATGTGTCACAAAATAAAGTCTTAAGCTCTTCCCATGTTAAGGCAAACTCATCAATAGTGGGGTCATTCACTATCATCTCCTACCAATGATACGCTGGACCCACCAGCTGATGAACGACAAGTGCCACTCTCGTGGGCCGAGTCGCTCCCATTGCGTTCAGGTGCTTATTCATTTATGTAAACCACCCATCCGCAACAAAATGAGCAGTCATCCTCTCGAGAATACTCAATCGTAGCTTTTGGAACTCGATCAGTAAGTCCCGTTGCTCCCTATCATAACTGACTTATCTCCTATGTGGCATGATGTCTGTGGTAACAGCCTCCTGCTTGGTCTGAGGCTATATTTCTGACTGCACTTGTGGCTCAAAAGGTGTTGGTGATGGTGTCGGTGGCTACAATATCCTGACCACCTGTTCTACTACCCGCTGAGTGATCCTCTCAATCATTTCCTTAGTGCCCATCACCTCTGTTGGAGTATCCGCCACTAATGTGCCCTCAGTTCTCTGTACCGACTCATCACTGGCCCCCACTCTTCGTGGTCTTCCTCTTCTACCACGAGTAGAATGTTATCTTAATGCCGACATTATCTACAAGTCAAAAGATTGCTTCAACATCCAATACTGCAATCACGATGAAACAATAGTTTCAACAACCACATACAGTTATTGGAATCTCAATCACTTTGGACGCCTTAACTTGTGATAATGGTCATTTGTCCTACCCTACTTAGTTCCTTAGCGTTTATTGTGCTACTGTGACTCTAGATGTAAATTTCTAAGTTCTCGAATTATTTCAATGGCCTAAGGGTTTATGGTTCTAAGTTGACAACATTTTGTTTCTTTATGGGTACAGGAATTTTGGTCTTAGATCTCAACATAATGATATTCAAAACACAACAAGCAAACAATCAACAAACACGCATACAACACAAGTTAGCATAATAAAAACCCCAAGCTTCCCTATGTGCTTCCAGGTCTATGTGCCCCATCCCACACTCGCCCTTCCACTCAGAATTTTCATTACACCCATTACAATGGCGCAAGTGTCTTGATCTCTAAGGTTGACACAAGCCCCACCATACGCAACGCCGCATCCTAGTAGAAAATGGTTCGTAAGAAAAAACTAGAGAAACTGATCACTCACTAAACGTGGTCCGTCATTCTCCAAGTCCAGGATTCCTCCATATCCCCAAATCCCTATGCACCCCATCTTACATAGAGAGTAGAGATACAAGATCCTCCCAGTCTCGGGTCCTAACCAAACAAGTGTGCGTTTCACATGTTCTCAGTCTCTACCTATGCCCTAAAAACTTTTATTTAATTGAGATCCATTGTGTCTTGGCGACAGCACTTGGTCTTTACCTAGACCTATGGTCTCTGTACTTGACTAATTGGTTTTTTTATGGAACCTGCAACCAGTGCCAATTACTGACTTTATCTCACTCTTATGTGATACCCTCATTCCCAAGTCGGACCTTTACCGATTAGTCATCAACCTTCAGGGACACACACCCCCTAACGGAGAACCTCACCCTCAAGGATATCCTCTCTGAAAACGAGAGTAGATTCTCAAGAACATCCATTGGTACTCAGGTTACCTGCGACTAGGGACTTTGGCCCGCTGGCATCACCTAAGTCTTTCCTAGACTTTGAGCCACCTAATATAACCTCTATCCATTTTATTTATTAATTCCAAAAAATCAATTTCTCAGAGAAAAATTTTATTTAAGTGAAAATCAAATCCGATAAAAGTCTATATCCTGCCTAGTGTATCATAACACTGGGCTCTAATACCACTCTATGACACCCCAGCCGCCGGGCACCCGTCCATGTCACAGGGGCCAGCACGGAGAAGCGCACCCGCTCAACAGGAGGGGTTGTGCGCCCGCATGCCACCGCCTATCGATAATCGGGATGTCAAATTTTCTTTCAATTCCAAATAACAGTCAAATTATAAAATCTCTTATGCCACTCTGTGGTATCAGACTCGAAAGAAAATATTCTCAAAATAATTAGAGTCTCGGCAGTGGAAATTCAAACATTCATAATACTGAAATAAAGTGAAAGTTAACAATTAATTAAAGATAATAATAGTTTAAACAAAAGGAAAATAGGGTAGAAGCTAGTTTTCAATATTTACAGTACAACTCCAAAATAACAAAGTGAAAAGAAAACTACAGCCTCTAGAAGAGGTCCTGACAAAGGTCCAGACACCGTGATGTGAATCACTGAGCTCCGCATCCATGAATACCTAAAAAATAAAGTGAGTAAGCTCGAAAGCCCAATGGATGTTTCCTATACATCACTAGCATTATATAAACCAGAATACCAAACAAGCACACACTTTCACACATTAAGCATTTCAAACATTCAATTGTTTTGTTGTAACCCAAAATCGAAAGAGAAACGTTCTCGGTATTCCCCTCGTGGTCCTGGAGCGAATATGGGGGTAACACCATATGGATCGTTACCTTTTGGGACCACAATCCAAGAATCGAGTTCCTAGGCTACTCATCATCCAAGGATCAATCTGTTGTTGCATACAGCTATCCATAGGGGATACTTACGACCCGCCTTGTGGCACGTCAATCTCAAGCAGTGACATATAGGAGATGCCACCTCGATCCGCCTCAAGCTCGTCAGTCGCACCGGTACATAAAATTTTTAATCTTAATTTATCTTCTTTAGTTATTCATCACAATACATTTCACATAATAACAATAAGATAATAAGTTGGACAAATCAAAATAAAACATGCATTGTTTTCAAAACATGGCTATCCATAAAAATCATGACCTGAATTAAAGTATTTGTTTGAAAATCATGCATCGATCTATGCTATAAACATGCTATACGATAATGAAAAATCCTCGGCAAGCAAACACAACAAACAACTCAAACACTTTGTTCAATACCCAAAATTTGCATAATACTAATGAGCAAAGAAGTCACGCCTACCTGATTCTATAAACCTTCAGGGCTACCTTACTTCCCTCGAGATATTCGATACTCCAAAATTTTAAAATATGAAATTCAACAATCAATAAAACTTTTCTAAGTTCCCAACTCACGTTCAATTTCATTCAACCATATTCTAAATCTTAAATGATTTCTAAAATAATTATAAAGTCCAAATTTCAATTTCCAATAACTCGGGATCATTCCAAAATTATGAAATTTCATATAATCAAAATAAAATAATTCCTTTGAGTCTCCGAACCCCCTGAACTTCAAATAAGATTCATTCCACTTTCATTGTAAAATTCCACCTTTTATCAAAAGGGTTAAAAATCCAGATTTTCCTTTTTACCACTTAAGGCGTGAAAGTACAATCAATGGTTCCAAACTAAGAATTTAGCATATTTAAAACTGATCGCTTCTTCAAAAGATGAGTGACTCGAGTTTTATTACCTATCCAAGGAATTTCACCTCCAAAAACCCTCCAAATGGGTGAAATTCCATTGGATCCTTCAAAAACTGCAAATAGATAGTTAAAACTTCTAGAATTTAGTAACTCTTAGTTTAGAAAGAAAATCTTAGCTTACTTGGTTCCTAATCGCTTTATGCGCCAAGAACTCTCAAAAAATAGTTTCAACGACTGAATCTAAATAAATTCATAGATCTTGAACTGAAATAATTGAGAATTTAAGATTCCTAACTCAAACCTTTAGATCCTCCTTGAATCAACTTTGGATCATCTCTCTGAAGTTCTAGAATGATTTGGAGAAATCTGTGAGTGAAATGATGAAATTAGGGCTTGAAAATATTTAAATATCGCGCAATAACCGCGATTGGCATATCAGTGACTGCGGTTACTAATGTGCCCTAATTTTTTTTTCGTGATTTTCCTCTGATGACTGCGGTTGGCCCTTCAGTGACTGCGTTCGACAATGTGATTTTCTTTTTTCCAACATTTTCCCAACTATCCGACATTCCAATTCATTCTATTTTCATAAATAACCACATAATAAACATTTAAAACACATTTTCAAACATTTTTACATTTATTTCATAATTTTTTTAAAAAATTCATTCTTTGTGACGTGTTCGCTCAAGAAAAATTTGGGGTGTTACAAAGTGGTAACGCTCTACGGCTATTACCAACTTTCAAAGACTATATCAGCTGTTGTAGACAGCTCTCTGGTCAAGTTACCTACGATGCGCTCAAGACTCATCCATTGCAAGTAGACATACAATGCGCTTGTAGCTCGTCCATCGCACCAGTACGTGTGTTCTTAATCATCCTTTAATCTTCTTTAGTTTCACATTTCGTTCCAATTCATACGAATCATCATTCGACATAAAAATAAATTTCCAAATAAAAGAGATTTACATGCTTGAACATTCAAGAAATACTTCAATAGAGCTAATCTCTACGCAGATATTAAAACAAATAACTGGTCATCATGAATTCACATTACGTCATTCCAAATAGGAATCAACAAAATATCCTAACATGCTTCTAGTTACATTAAATATAAACATGCATCATGTTTTGCATTCAAAGTCTAAATAAGGCTAGGGAGTACAGTATTTGTATTCAGATTCTGAATGTGTCGGAATTTTTCCTTGCATCCCTTTGATGAGATATATAGCTCAACCCTTTAATCTGGCCATAGCAAAAGTAATGTAATAAATTTACTAGGCTCTTCTTGCCTCTCAAACTTAAATAAAATAATCACAACCATAATACCCTACCGAAAATTCCCTTTAAGCTCTTAAATGAATAATTTCACTTAAATATGATTACTCCAACGTTCAGTATTTGTATTCAGATTCCAAATAAATCCAATCTCCTATCTCCGAACTCCCAAACTTCGATAATACTTCTTTTCCTATCAAAATCGTCCATCCATATCTAAATAAATTTATTATGAACAAAACAAGACTTCTAAATATTTAAGCTCCCAATTACAAGATCCAAAAATCTTATTTTGGCCTATAAAAGATCCTGGACCTCCAAAAATTCATTCTTCACAAATTTGATAGCAAATCTAAAAAATAAAGCCCTTCTAATGAGCCCAAAATTCTAGTTATTCATTCAAATCAAATTTAAAATAAATATTGGGCATTCACATTGAATTTTTAAAGTAAATAATGAGACTTGGATATTTTCGGGATACTCACGACGCACTTATATATTTATTTATTTAAAATGGAAGCCCTCGTGCGAGTGCACACCATTAATTTTCTTTAATTTCCAACATCCAAATGATTTTAAATAAAGGACACGTAATAGTATAGTAAAAATATGAACCTCTAAGTGTTGGTCATTCGCAAAATGCGAGGGTTCACAAATATTATTTTTCTTTCATATCTAACGCATTCGAAAGAACACATTCCTCAAAAATAATAATGTGCAAAAATATTAAAACATAGACCCTAAGTCTTGGGCCTTCGAAAAAAATGCAAAGCCTTGCAAAATAAAATAAAAAAAATGCAAAGCTTCGTATGTGGTCACAAATGTGAAGGTCTCACATTCGCGAGCCTTGAATGTGAGACTCTTTCGCGTGGGGGTTGAATGTGAAGGTCCCACATTTGCAAGCATCGAATGCGGAGGGATCAAAACACTCAAAATCTAGTTTTTCATGTTAACAACAAAATAAAACCCACACAACAAGCATCTAACGCAAGATTTTTCTAGAATGAAAGAGATTTATACCTCGCAGCTTCATTTCCCTTTCGTTCCCTTTTCGAAACTAGATTCGATGCCCTAGATCTGTAACAAATCCAAATACTCATATTCAAGCTTTACATTACAACAATAATCTACTAAAAAACCAACACAAATCATCTAAAACGTCCATTAGAGGGCAAAACGAAGCTCACCATGTTCCAAATGGTTTCGAACATCGAAACCCCCTTTCGCAACTCGTTCTTCATAGATCTGCCACACAAAGTACTAAGGCATCAATGTTAGTGCGCAAAAATTGCAAGCTAAGGCATCAATCTTCCATGGACATTTTGTTTCTGTGCAAGAACGAAATCTAGGGCATCGTTCTTCACATGTTTCGTGCTAAAAAAATCGGATGCAGCTGGTTCCTCTTCTTTCTCGCATGATTCATAGCAACAACCCCTTGCTTCATTGCTATTCTCGCCCAAATCACACAACACACACCCAGTTGCGATTTTTGTTCTTTCCTCATCTGGCAGCAGCAGTTGCTAGTTTTGTTCTTCCTTAAACACTGATCGTACCAGCTTCTTCTTCCACGCATGGACGAGCTATGTAACTCTCCAACCCCCGTATCTTTAAGCATTGGACAGGACCACCATTCTTTTGACAGTGGACTAAACCAAATGGCAGATCGGGCCGGTGTTATATTTACAAGTACACAACTTGCATCACTTTCTATTTCAATTATTTAATGCCTTGATTGTATTTAACAGTAAATAACTTAAATTTAAGAGTTTAATAAGGCAATAGTACAAGAAATAACTGAAATTCATAAACTCAATTAATTAAATAAAATTGAGTACATAATTTGATCTTGAAGAAAACTATTACAGCAGAAGATTCAAAACTTGGGCAACATGCCCTTACATAGAAATTTAAAACCTCTTTAAATAAAAGAACCTAACTAATATTCATGGTCTTCATGTAAGTCAATTACCTAAAAAATAGAAGGAAGGGTGAGCATATAACCTAGTGGATCTTTCTAAACATCTAAATTATTATTTCAATTCAAACAAACCAAGCATATCAAAAACTTTTGTACATTAGGTGATTCAACCAATTTCTTGTTTATGGTTGACATTCGGACTGAAAGAGTTTAATCTCTGTGTTCCACATGGTTGGGAGAGAGAATCACTCTTGAAAACTCAAACCCCAATATCTATGAAGTGGGATCATTCTTGGAAACCCAGTTCAAAATCATCAATGGTAAATCGGCAAGTTGGGACGGGGGTGGAACACACACGATGACACTATGCAGTCCATCATCGCACCGATATGTGGATTGAATCATTATTTAATCTTTTCTTAGTGATAAAAGACACAATATCGGATTAAACTATCGATGCAACATGTACATAACATGAACCATCAAATATTTATTCATGGCATAGTTCAAGCATATCACGCATCATTATTCTTGATTTCTAAACATGCATATTCATGGCACATCAAATAAATAAAGCATGCATATTTAAAACATATATTCAATCATTCAACTTCAAAACATCATCATACATGCAAGATTTATTCAAACTAAAATAAAGAAGTAAAACTTAGAAATCACTTCCACCTTAAATACGTCTCTTCTGCACACTTCTGAAATTCGGCAGAGTTCCATTACTTCAAAGCTTCCAAACACTCAAGAACTCTCAAGACACTCAAAAACACTCAAGAACAGTTCAAGATTACTTAAGAACTGAGGGTATTGCCAAGAAGAAGGCTAGAGAGAGTCAAGAGGGACTAGTATGCTCTTGATTTGGGATGAACACGATGTGAGCATTAGGGGTCCTTTATATAGAGTTCAAAATAGTGTAGAATGGTAAGCTTTTGGTATTCTCCTTGTAGGAAACTTGCCAATTATTCAAAATTTTGTGCCCACCAAGCATAGGAAAATAGCAAGTGTATTGGAATAATTTGTTTGAAATTTAGAAACATTTTTTTTGGATTTTTTTTCAGATTTTTCGATTTTATTTTCAGAGCCTCGAATCTGGACCATTGATAATCCTCGATCGCAGCACTCAGATCACGGTTATGATTTTCGAATTTGCTATGGATCGTCGGATTTCCTCGATCGTAGCACAGATCAGGCACCTTAGATCTTATCCGTCAGATGGGCCTCAATTGCAATACGACCGTTTGCGATCAACAAAATCAACATGGTCTGTTGATCAACCTCGAGCGCAGTACTGAATCACGATTGAGATTAACGAATTCGTTGTCGATCATTGATCAACCTCGAGCGCAGCACTGGACCGCGATTAAAAAAAACGGCTTTGATCTTCACCATTGGATGGACCTCGAGTGCAGCATCAAATCTTGAACACCGATCCAGGCTGCACGATTAACCTCGAGTGCAGTGTCATTCGTGATCAAAGAAGTGAATCCAGACTGTTAGATCAGGCTGATCGTTTTTGGGCCATTGGATTTCAGTGATTTGGTGTTCCTGGGCGTTGTTTTGGGCTTCGATTTCATTCGTTGGATTGTGCAGATTGGTTTTGGACTGTTAGATGCAATTTCTAATTACCAATTTGCTTTCTAATAATGCTATTATCCGAAATTTGCCAATTACACACTTCCTAATTGATGTAAACATAATTTTTGCACATGTTTTTCCATTTTATCAATTTTTTAATATTCCTTCCTTTCTATTTCTTTAATATTGTATTTATTAGAGATATTTCTATTTAATATTTTTAATGCCAATAATTAAATAATCTACATTTTTCATTTCCATATATGTTTATTTATTTCATATTTTATTTTCAGATAATCATTTATGTAATTATAAATTGATACTTATATGATGTTTTATTTATTTTAAATAAATACATGCATACTACATTTTTATTT
>JAJIYU010016636.1:0-12069 GCA_030144865.1 Tinospora cordifolia | reverse complement strand
ACATGATGTCATTTTGTACATAGACTAATGTATACAGGAACCCCAATGGACTTGGGTCCAAGAAGAAGAAAATGTAGCACGGGCCCGTCTCCCGGGCATCCCAAGATTTTTGATTAAAAAAAGTTGAACCGTCAGATGACGTGAAAGATGGGACTTGGGAGGCGGGGTGTTACAGGTTTCTACACAACTGCGTATCCAAATGACTAAGAATTAGGATTTCCATACACAAATTGCAAAAAATATAATTTTCACATATTATCGTAGTAATGACTTTAATTACTGCGATAATCACATGATTAACACATAAAAAATTAGGGTTTTCGGTGCATTACCACGGTAGGCTATCGTAGTAACTAGAATGCATCAATTTTAAATTCAAAGCATTACTGCGGTTAGGATTTCGATTACCGCGATAACCAACATGATGCCATTTTTCATGCATTTTTATTCTTTCCATCATTACTATGGTAATTCAAGTCATTACCGCAGTAATCTGGGCTTGTGTTATTTTTTCCGTCTTCTTGATATTCTTCAAATTTTCTATTGATTTTAACATTTGTCTCAAGTTTATTTCTACTTGTATTTCATGATTGTAAAGCATTTATAGTTTTTAAATTATTTATTTAATTTATTTTATATTTAAAACTCTCAAAATTCTGTAATTCATTCATTGAATTTTGGGGTATTACACAATTACTCATGTAATACTAGCCTTCTGAGCCATGATTGAGTTTTAGGTGGTAACTTAAATGGAACTTCTCAAAAGAAAATTCTAGCCCAACTTCCTTCAACTAGAATACAATACCTCCCAAAATTGCTTGGTAAGCATTGGGGTTGAGCTGACTAGGGGCAAAACTAATTTGACAAAGGATGTTTCCAATGGCCTAAGGTAAAGGAAATTTCAGCTTGTCTTGGAACAAGTGAACATAGAAGGCCACTTCACCCTTGTAAGGCCGGCTTAGTCTATCACCTTTTACAAGGGATCTCATAATAACAAACTCAAGGATAATGAGCTAGCCCCTGGTAAATTCTAAATTATGTTGAATGATAATGGAGAGATAAATGTCTGTTTAGAACTCCTCATCCTCATACTCGCCTACCACCTTGGTAGGAAGGCTTAAAAATGACCTATGAGAGATGGTTTTATTAGCAAAGTCTTCACATCTAGTGTAGGCCTCTTCCTCAACTAGCTCTTGTTCGACCTTTGGATGACTAAAAGTATATGGGACCACTAAGGCCTGGTGGGCTTGACATTTCAACCTCAACCCTAGTGATGAATGGGGAGATGGGGATAGCGGGATTTTCCTCACCCCATCAAAACTGTCATTGAGGAGATGAATAGCTTGACTCTGTTGTTGCAACCTAATGAGGACTTGCCTAGACCTAGACTCATTCTAAAACAAGTGTGCCAACACCTTACCTATGAACCTATAAAGGAAACCCTTTTAACAAAGAAAGGGTTGAGAAGTTACCTACCTAGGAAAAGACTAAGAAGGAGTAACTCCAATTCGGGAAATGAGGGAGGACCAATAAGAAAAAATTTTTGTAGGGAAATATGAGATTTTAGTATGAAAACTTAAGCAATAATGATTTAATGGAGGAACAATTTATAGGGGAAACCCATCTCATGCAAGACGTGCAATTTTTGGACTAGTATGCTAGGAAACCCATGAATGCCTCAATGAAGGCATACAAATAGACATCGAATGACCACCAGGTATCAGGCCGTGAAAATCTCAATGTCAACCAAGGGTTGTGATTGGGTGATGGTTGCCACAAATCCTAAGGCACATCAATGAGAACATAAGCTTATGCCATTGTAAGCCAAAGGATATAGGCTTTGGGGCTAAATGTTGGATCATCTGCTTGTCCCATGGCTAAGTTCGAGTTGAGCATGGAGCAATGCATCAGTTTGAATCATAATAGAAATAGAGTGAGCTAGTGAGGATGTGTAAAATTCAAAAAATATGCAAGACATTAGCTTGAAAAGCCAAGGGTGAAAGAAGTCCAAAAGCATAGGCCAAGCCGAGATACAATGATTTGGGATGAGCATGCAAAGTGACAAAATTTAGAAAACCATTTAGCATTAGCTTGACAACAGTGTCACTAGTGTGCGAACTTGATAAGAGAAGATTGTTCATGAGTAGGCTAAGCCAAGCTGACTTGAAGTGGGACAAACATGTGATTCGATGGAAATATTATTGTAAGCATGGCCAACACGAGGATGGATTTACACCTTGATTGAGTTGAGCAAGTGATAAGATCATATTGCCATGATTTTCTTCGTGATTCTTGCTTAGAAGCTCGAATATCATTCGCATAGGGTAGATATTGGCAAATCTCTAAGGTTTCCTAAAAAAGGAAGATCTCAATTTATTCAAATCTTTCCATAACAATAATCTTCCATAATATTTGACAAAGAGTTTTTAAGTAATAAAGATAGTTTGTTCTTTATTTTTCTCTTAAATTTAGCATTATTCTTATCTGTGTTCTTACTTCCTTGATTCTATTTAAGTTGGTCAGTTTTTGCACTAACAAGAAAAATAGCAGTTGTATGGAGAAAAATTGTTAGTTTAGAGTATTTGACTTTTATACTCATCAAAATTAAATATGACAAATATATTCCCAATTTTATATACATAAAAAGCATAGTTTGATAATTAAACAAAACTGTTTTAAGTAAATGAGAAGTTACTTCTAGAAATGAGGCCTTGCTTTAAGAATATTGAGTTTTAATTTGTCTTGTTGATACTTTTAGGATTAGGGGTGGGGGTTAAGTCCTTTTCAAAAGACATGCCCATTTGCATTCTATTTGCACACTAGGGTGTCATCTCATGACGATGGATTGAATCCTTCCTTTCCTTCTCTCCCCACTAGATCCATTAAAGGAAAAAAGACTTAGCTGGAAGCATTCACCCATGAAGAGAGATGGTCGACAACTTCTAAAAGAGATCTTTTTTTGGCCACGAGCAAACCTTTGAGCAGAATGACACTTTGAGTCAGAAGTGTGATTCCATGAGCGGTTGCTATAATCTGTAGCCATGTTTCTTAGAGTTCTTCAACATTCTTTTCTTACCATATCATGGGTAGTTGGGTCGGAATTCGTGTGATGGTTTGAAAGTGGTTTCAAATATTCTTTGCATTCATCTTCAACCTTGTGTTACTTGCGGGACTTAGTTCGTGATTGAGTTGTTTTTGGTAATTGGCACCCAATTTGCATGCTACTAATTCTTTTTATATTAATATTTTTTACTTAAAAGGTTGATTAAGTAAGGATAATTTTGGTATTTTAATAGAAATAGCGGATAGTTCATAACGTAAATAAAGATTTATCAAACTACATTATTGATTTTAAAGTCTATATATATATATATATATAAGAGTAGGCACGTGATTTTAATTATATAGTAAAGTAAACATTTTTGTTTTAGACAAAAGAAAGTCTAAATTTATAGATATTGCCAATATATATTGAATTCCAATAACGATTATGATTCTTAATATCCATTATTGCTTGAAAATGGAAGAAAACGTATGAAAAACGAAAAAAAATTAAACAAATAAATGGAGAAGCTATATTCAAAATATCCTTAAAAAATATGACAAGTAGAGGGCAGAAGTTGGCAAATTATTTTTACACTATAATTTTAAATTAGTAATTGATTATCCATCGAACTAACTATAATTTAACAAATATTTGTCATGTAATGATCTTTCCAAATATTTATACTATAAGCTATACACACATGTGTGGGTACATTTTCATTCAAAAAATGGGTAAGAGCAATTAAAAGTAAAACTTAAAACCTAAAAGAGTAAATTGGAGAAAAGAATTTAGAATGTGTAAAGAGAGGGGCTAAAATCACCCCAAAATTGGTTTTATCCACCCCAATTCCTAAGTTCACCCCATTCACTTTTAAACATTGATATATTCACCCCATATTTTTGTAAAAATTCAAAACTACCCATAATTAATATGTAACTAACCTAAACTAACCTAATTATTCATCTTCACCCCCTCACCACCATCGACCGGCACCCCCACTGGCAACTCAACTGAAATCTATTATACATGCTTTCAAGAATTGTTTCACAGCTGTTGCGACGCCAAATTCGTAGTTTTGCGAAACAAATCTTTTTGCCGAATTTCAAAAAATCTTAAAAGAAAAACATAGATCTAGTAAGATTCATAGGTTATTTTTCTTTAAAAGTTATTTTTTCATAGTCTAGATAATGCAAGCTTTGATTTGGTATATGAATCACGAGCAATGGCACATCATTTCTTCGATTAGGTCTCGGCCCTATTCGGCCGAGAGTCAAGGTAGTGTCTTGGCCAACAATGCCGAGACCTAATCAAGAGTCTCGGCCAAGATGGCCAAGACTATTGCCTCTGTCTTGGTGAAGGTGGCTGAGAATTTTTTTTTTTAGTCTCGGCCATTTTGACCAAGACTATTTACTATGTCTCAGCCATCTTGGCTGAGACTATCTACTGTGTCTCGGCCATCTTGGCCGAGACTGTCCACTTTGTCTCGGCCAAGGTGGCCAAGATTGTTTCTTCTGTGTCGGCCACCGTGGTCGAGACTCTCTCTTCTGTCTCAGCCAGCAGGACTGAGACTCTCCTTAGGTTTGTTGCAATCGGTCAAGACTCAAAGTTGAAAATTGTTTATTACAGTTTTTGATTCATATGGTTATTTTCATTTGAATATTATAATAAATTAATGATTAGTTCTTTTTTCGCAGAAATGCCACCAAAGAAGACAAATATGTCAAGAAATAAACCAAGCAATGATTCAGAAAGTGCACCTTCTTCTAGGCCCCCATTGACGGCATCACAGAGGCAAGCTATGGTGGCTGCAAGATCTAATCTACCTTCAGTTAGTGAAACCTCCTCCCATTATTCACAAGAAGAAGAAAAAGTTGAAGAACATGAAGTAGGTCAGCTTCATGAAGAACATGAAGAAAGTGAACATGTTCTTGGACCTTTTCCTGGTGGTCCATTTGATCCGTCAGTTCTAAAGAGCTTTAAGCACCATGTTGCTGCTGCAGTATAAAATAATGAGGTGAATTTTATTCTTTAATATTTTCTTTTCTCAAATATAAATGTTAATAATAATTTTTTGAAAGAAAATTTTTTTGAGTGTAGCATCGATGCCCACTGAAATGTATCAACCATGGGAATACGATCAAGTCTTGAGACTTTGAATGTCACCCAGAACAAGCTCGCCTACAAGAGTTGATCAATAGATCTGGATTGAGCCCACTAATCACATGTTCTTATGGCTATACTAATAGGATGCTTATATCGGCCTTCGTTGAGAGATAGCAGCCAGAGATGAACACATTTCACCTCCCATTCGGTGAGATGTCGATTACACTTGACGATGTCCGCATTCTTCTTTGCATTCCAGTGATGGGCAAATCGATTTCAGTAAAACCGATGAAGTTTGATAGTGCTATGCAGTTGGTATGTGAGTACCTTGATGTAGCTGAAGAAGAAGCTATTAAAGAGATTAGAACAGCTAAAGGGCTCACAATAAGCAAAAGATGGCTAAGAAATCTGTTTGGTACGTCCAAAGGGAATGCAAATGAATACTATAGTGTTGAAGTAACTGCCAGAGCTTTTCTTTTGTATCTACTGGGCAGTACACTATTTATTGATAATAGCGGTACCCGAGTTCACGTCTCCTTCTTTCAGCTCTTAAAGAATTTGGACATTATCGGGTCATATGCATGGGGAGCAGCCACTCTTGCATTTTTGTACCGCCAGCTTGGTAGTGCTTCACGAGCTGATGTCTGTCAGGTTGCAGGGTATCTCACTCTACTTGAGGTATATTTGTCACCCTTGTAAAGATCAAAACTTTGTGTTTTGCTATATGCATTTGTGTATAATGGTTGTTGATTTTTTAATTTCTATAGGGTTGGATATATGACCATTTCCCTTTTACCCGTCTACATGTCAAGTCCCGCTACTACAATAATTTGCCGCACGTTATGATGTGGACCCAAAGGATGGAGATGAGTGTTGATGATGAACATATGTCTACACTTTGTCAAACAATTGACCAGTTATGTCCTCATGAGGTAATTAATATATGTTATTGAATTCCTTTAATTATAAGTATTTGGCTTTATTCTTTATGATTTAAGGACTTACATTGTTTTCAGGTTTACTAGGATCTATATAGGGACTCACGAGAGGGTACAGCTGTATGGAGGTGGCTTTTTACATTGGGTTCATTAACTGCTTAGACGTTGTAGAGCCATACCACCCCGATAGATTTCTTCGACAGTTAGGATATGTACAATCAATACCTGACGCTCTACTTGAGCCAATAAAAGTTGAGCGGGGTGCCACCAGAAGTAAATATTTGGTCAAGCATATGTTTATTCCGCAATTATTTAAGAGGTGGCAAAACCATGTATTGGGTGCAAGTGTTCGGGGGGAGGTGATACGTCATCCATGGGACTCTGCACTAGGTTACATGGAGTGGTATTCAACAATATCCCATCCTATTGTCGAAAACCCAGAAGTTGAGGCTGAACATGGCAGTCAGACTTTGGACAATGATGTCAACTAGGTAAAACTTCTTTATTTATACTGAACATGTAAACATATCTGCATTCGTCTTGTTTTTTAAATGCATTTACTTTTTGTGTCAGCCTATTAGGACTGCACTAGACATTGGGCTACAATGGACATCATTGCCTGTAGAGCAGAGGTCATTAGAGGGAGCAAGCAGCTATGTGGAGGATATGATCGATGTGCTCGCATGTGTTAGCCTTGGAGGAGCACAGTCCAATACTATTAATGAGGCGACTACACCATTAAGCTCCATTATGCCAAACAATGCAGGATCATCGCAGCCCTTTCATCATTTTTTTTAAAGGAAGCGGAGGGCAACTCGTAATGCTTAGTGGACCTATTTTTGTTTTAGACTTCAAACAAGTGTCATTTTGGACTTCTAACGTTTAATATGTAACCTCTAATATGTAATATGTAGTGTTTTAGACTTCTAACATTGAATTTGAAATGTAGTTTTGAAATGTTTCTAACAAAGTGTATTTTGTTTAAGTGTCATGTATAACTGTTGGAGTGTATCGACAATTAATTGAGTTTAAGTGTCATGTAGGATAGAGTGGGTCTTGGAACCCATTGATTTTAGTGGGTATCGGGACCCATCAAGTGGGTCTTGGCCACCCACATCTTGAGTCTCAGCCTCGGTGGCCGAAACCAACAAGAGGATCTCGGCCCAAGTAGGCCGAGACCCAAATGTAGGTCTCGGCCACTCAGGGCCGAAACGTACTCAATGGGTCTCGAGACCCTCCCAATGGGTCCTAAGACCCTCCTAATTGGTACCAAGACCCTCCAAGTGGGTCTCGAGACCCACCTATGGGTTGCGATGCCCTATTATAAATTACTACAAAATAAGAAATAAAATATATTAATTAATACAAAAAAAGAGTATATCTTTAAAATAAAATATCCTGTACAAAAAAGAGTATGTAATATCCTTAGACTTATTTTTCAAATGTCACCTAATACGGACTAATGAGACTTATAATTTCTTCAGTTTGTGCATCATTTTTTCACAAACATCAAACACTCGATAGTGGCTTGCCCAACCTTCTACCCGGAGATCCCTGATAATGTGACACTCTTTTGATATTGGCGGAATTGGCGCATTAGGCTTGAACAAAACCTACATACAACTAACATAATTAGTCACAAGCACATTTATTTATCAAACCATAATTAAAGTAAAGTATTAGATGTTTACCCTCACAAAGTGATTATCATTAACAAACCCGATCCCAATCATATTTCTCATCTGATAAGGCAATGCGTCGTTTCGTAGAGGGAGGAATGTCATGCATTGGCTACTAGATAATTGGACTAACACTACATTGAAAGTAGTTGCCACCAATAAACCCATGTCAGGTAGTGTCATCCATTCATGTAGTGGAGCCAGTGATTGGTCACATTGTAATGATTCCTTCATTTCTTGCACCCTCGTTGAACCAAGATAACTGGCGTATTGGGCTTCAAAACTGTTAAGCTCACACAACATATCAATTCTCACCTGCTCCCAACCATCGTTCTCAAGACTGAGGCCTGTTGCAATGACCCGATATCCACAATTACCGTCGGCCTTGAAATCAAACAAATTTAGAATATAATCATGCCATCTGACATGAATGCCCCTAGATAATTCAATGTCATCTTTGATCGAGTCCTATGAACCCTTTGCTGCGAAACTTTCTTTTTTAGTACATTGGATGAGGAGCTCGAGCCAATAGAAATAACATACTCAAAATGGGATGGGTCTCGCTTTGTATTCACCCTCTTCTGTCTTCCCTTTGTTTCGATTTTTTCAGTAGGAGGAACAATAGAGGACACAAATGGAGAGACAATTTCTAACAGGGTTTGTACAATTTTTTTCTTCCATTTTCGTCACTTCTCTCTATCTTATCAGCCACTTTTTCTAGTAAAGCTCTATAATTGAAGTTTCGCAGTGTTTTCAGGTCATCAAGGCTTAGCCTTTGCCAATGAAGATGGATATCCTCTAATGAGATCGGCAAGTGGGCAACTTCATACATAGCGAGCTCATGAACACATGGAAGCCCATGTGTTGCACGCAACACACAACCACAACACTCTTTATCTACACCAACACTTTGTACACGCTGCAACTCAAGTCAAATCTTGTCCAATGCAGCCTTAGAGATGAATCCATGCAACAATGAGAAAATAGGAAGTTGGTATTGATGCATAGCTATACTCGAACTCTTCTCAAATGATGCCTTGATCTCCGTGTGTTGTAGCTCAAGCATTGCATTGATGACACCCCATGAGGTCACAAAATTCTTTTGTGAAGACCCGAGGTACCTTTTTAACTTGGCATGTGCAATCTCTGCCCTATTGGTTGTTGTGTTCCCAAAGTGCATCACCTTGTCAGTCCAAGCCTTTACAAACTTTTCTTTGAATTGGTTCAACCAGGTATTTTTGACATATGTGAGTACCTTATCAAATGCCCTATATTCAGCCTCCATAGCCTCTAGCTTTTCATTATACTGCATCTCTGTCCCACTGTTTACCAAGTCATTCCAATTCTGAAATTTTTTTTTTGAAATCAGCATCTGTGGTAAACATTTCTTTAGTGTTGGCCAAAACATTCTTGTTGATGTGCCATACACACAATAAGGTTATGCATTTGGGAAACACATAGGCAACTACCTTCATAAGGGTCAAATCTCTATCAGTGATAATCACATTAGGCCCAAGAGATCCAACCATCAACTTTTTCAATCTCTGTAGACACCAAGGGTAATTGTCTTCTTTTTCAGCAGAAATGTATCCAAATGCACCAACAAATGTCATATCTGTAGATGTCACACCAACAATCTGTATAACTAGATATTTGTACTTGTTTGTCTTGTAGGTACAATCAATTAACAAAACCTTAGAAAAAGATTTCAACAACTCAACTGAACAAGGGTGAGCCCAAAATATGTTTCTCACAACATTACTTTCAACTTCACACCTATGTCATTCAATGTTTTGTGATTCATCCAACAAGTGCAACAATTGTTGTATTTGTGTCCTACCCCCAGCTTCTATTAATCTTTGCTTTTGTCTTGCATTGTAGATAGTCCTCAAAGTGGATGAATTCATTGCATTTCTTTCCCTCAATGTCATTAAAATCTCTCTTGGCTACGCATTGTCCTTCGTTATTTGCAACATGACATCAACTTCATCCTTGTCCAGCCTACCCACATACGAGTGACCTTCAAGGTATTTAGCTGCCGGGTGATTGTGGGTACCGCATGCTACAGTCAAGATCTATATACCCTCACTCGGGTTTTTTTCATTTAACAAAAATGGACAATCATACTTCTTCGTCCTTGTCTTTGATCTTCCTTTAACTTTTTCCTCACTACCAACACGTTGCTTTTTTGGTCCTTTTTTGTACGACCCATATCTTTAACAAGCAAGATTTACTCTTGCTCGTCTGCCCTTTCCACTGACATTAGAGTTCTTTATGCTTACAACAAACCCATTAATCTTATCCTGATGTTGTGCCCATGATATCATTTCTTCTCTTGATCCAAATGGACCAAGCGGTGTGAATTGTTCTATATAATCAACAATTACATTGGTGCATATTTCTTCAATCTACAATAATCAAAATAAGGTAATTAGTCAAGGAAACAGGAACAAGCAGCACAGTCTCGGCCACCTAGGGTCGAAACGCATCAGTGAGTCTCGGCTTGCATGGCTGAGACTCATTAAAGAGTCTCAGCCTATATCGCCGAGACTCACCAAAGAGTTTCGGCC
Organism: Tinospora cordifolia; assembly: GCA_030144865.1. Taxonomy (NCBI): domain Eukaryota; kingdom Viridiplantae; phylum Streptophyta; class Magnoliopsida; order Ranunculales; family Menispermaceae; genus Tinospora; species Tinospora cordifolia. Next base: position 1,733 of record JAJIYU010016636.1, on the reverse strand, counting down.
ATGTAGGCGAGACTCACTCATGAGTCTCAGCCCTGAGTGGCCGAGACTTACGTATAGGTCTTGGCCTGCATGGTCAAGACTCATCAGTGGGTCTCGGTTATCGAGGCCGAGACCCACTGATGAGTCTCGGCCCTGGGTGGCCGAGACGTGTTGATGCAGATTATGAAGTTGACAAAGATGACACAAATAAATTAATTAATGGTGATGATGATGCTTTGCATATTCTAAGATGACCGATTACAAGGGCCCGTGCCAAAAGACTTAATGAAACACTACTTGGGCTGGTTCAAGACATTTGGGCCAAACAAGGTGTTAATGGTTTTTCCAACTTTAATACGGGCTTGGATAAATCAAAAGGAGCTGTGAGTGTCATCCAAGTGCAGGAAAGTCAAAATTATAAGAAATAAAGACCTCTAGTGGAAATACATGTGTGGACAAAATAATTCAAGTCATAATTTCATTAATTTGAGATGATAAAGATGGTTTATTGGTCATTATTAGGAGGTTGCACGAAATTAATTAATTTCTTATGTGTTATTGGTCTTTTATGTCAAACATTTCAGTTTTCAAGGTGTAATAACTATGCAACAATGTGTTTGTGTTGTGAGTTAATGCATTGTCTATAGGAGTTATGAGTTGAGTTGTGATATGTATTAAGTGTCAGTTAGTGTAGAGTCTTCAATTCTCATGGGTGAGTTAATAACTATTTATTTTTGTGACTTTTTGTATTCCTTGGCATTACATTCAGGATTTGTATAAATTGGCTTGCTCCTCTTTGAGGAAGGCATCAAATCAGTAAAGTGAGTGTTTAATTTGAACATTTCAGATTTGAGAAAAGCTTTCTCTTATGTTCTTCATTGAACTTTTTTTATAGTTATCAAGGATTGATCAACCTTGTGGCGTTTAACACTTTGGGTTCTTGTTTCTTTGTTATTCAAGGGTTCAAGTGGATCATTGAATCTGATTTTAGCTTTCTTGGGGTGAGTATACTACCTTGAATTGAGGGTTCTTAGGATCTAATTCCTAGCGGGTTTGCATCAGTTGGTATCAGAGCTTCGGCTCTAAGATCAAGTTATATCTTTTTGTTTCGTAATTTTCCTTTCATACTTCTGTTGCTTCATTTTTATTCATCAGTTTTCTTTCATTCGTCATCTTCTTTCATTTGTCATCCTCTTTCATCTTTTTGTTCCTTGTTTCCTTCTTGTTCAATTCTCTTTTATTTTCATTACTCTTGAATATTAACAAAAAAAAAGGTGATTCTGAAAAAAAAAAAAAAGGTTGTGATTCTGCCAAAAAAAAGTTGTGAATTCTGTAAAAAAAAAATAGAGTATTTGCTAATTGCTTTTATGCAAGAGAAGTTATTACTGTGAAAGTGCTTGTGTTCATATCAAAAGCTATGATCTTGACTGGTTCTTAGTTATTCAATCTTGTGTCTAATTGTTGTTCTTTCTTTTAAACCATTTTTCTGGAAATCATTTCATTCCTTTCTCTTTTTATATCCTGACCTTTAACATAAACTCTACAAGACTGAGTTAATTCTTGGTTGGATTTGACTAGTTCCTTAAAGAGCTACAGGAGAAAGCTACGAGAGGAAAGAGTGTGAGCAATTTTCCAAAAGAAAAAAAAAGTGAACATTTGTGTGAGAGGTTTCTTTTTACTAACATTTTCTTGCAGGTCATTTAATGAAGATGTCAAAAACAAATGAATCATCATCTAACAAGGAAGAACCACAA
>JAJIYU010016635.1:0-12076 GCA_030144865.1 Tinospora cordifolia | reverse complement strand
ATATTTCTATTTTGAGATTATTGATCAACAATGTAATAGTTTACAAAGTTATGTACTTTCTTTTATTTATAAAGAAGTTGAATTTTTCTTTACCTTTAATTGCCTTGATTTACTCTAAGGCAAGTGGTATTGAAAAATAGAAAGTCAAGTGTGTGTCGCTTGTAAAGTAACATGACCCAACCCGCCAATTGGTTAAGTCCACCGTCAAAAATGGTGGTTGTCCAAAACTCAAGGAATGTGGGGGTTGGGGTGTTACACCGACATATGGTAATTTTAGCTCCACGAGTGCAAAACTTGTTGAGAAAGCTATAAAAGTTGATTTTCTCTATAAATGTATGCTTCATTTGAGCAATGGGGAACCTAAAGCCTTATTCGCATCTTAAACAAGCTAAAAGATTGTATAGAAAATATTATGGAAATTGAATGAACAACTAACTTTAACGACTCTCTTAATTAAGAGAAATTGGTTATAGAAGAGCCATTGACCCTTTCTTTATTGCAAAACGCCTTAGAAACGAGGCCGTTGTTCATTTAAAAGAATGTAATAGAAGGAATGTAGACTTGTTTGGTTTCCACGGGTACCTAGCTCACTATGAATGTAATGAGCTCAAATGAATCCCCAGAATAATGCTTTTTCCAAGAAACTAAGGTCCTAGGCTTCCTCGAGTGTTGAAATGAGTGGGAAAATCTCGTTAAAGAATAATAAAACTCCCCCTAAATGGAGCATCAACCTTTAAAAATTTACATCAGAAGAAGAAATTTCGTTCTAAATAAGTTATTGATCACTTTTTTTTCTCGGAATGAGGACATATATGATGTCTTCCCATTGTTTGATCAATTACGAGAGTGCACTAAGACTAATAACTATAGGTATATTGAGTTTTATAGTTACCTAGACTGTTACGAATGCCATAAAACATAAATTAATGCTAAAATTAACATTTTCACTAATAAATTAGGCATTTAAAACCACCTCGGGTGTGGAAACGAGCGTGGAGTTGTCTTTTGCTTAGGAAATCATTTGTCAACGAAGAAGCATGTGTTCAAAGTACTTCTTAGCTAAGGAGATTTGCTCTAAATGCGCTCATTGTCATTTTTCTACAAATGAACGACGAAAAGAACATTTATAACACTTGAATCATTTGCGAGGGTGGAAATAGACAAAGAATTGCGATTTCAAAGCCTGTGATATAGCTCTAAATTTGGTATGCCACAAATTTATCATTATGATAACACTTTCTCCAAGAAATTAGCCCCATACCACGTTTGGCATCTAACTGAGCTCGAAATTGTTTTTTGCTCCTTTCTAAATGAGGAAGTAAATAATAAAAACTATTTTATACTAAAAAATCTATATCAAGTGAGCAATTAGCCTTCTTCAATAGGGAAAAAAGGAAAAGAACCTTGTTGAGTAGTTTTATCCATTATTAGAGTGCAAAGCAATCGACATGTTGTAATTTTAGCTCTACGAGTGCAAAACTTGTTGAGAAAGCTATATAAAAGACGAGTTTCTCACTAAAAGGATGCTTCATTTGAGCAATCGGGAACCCAAAGCATCATTTGCATATCTCTGAACAAGCTAAAAGATTGCTTAGAAAATATTATGGAAGTTGAATGAACAAGTAAACTTTAAAAACTCTCTTAATTAGGAGAAATTGGTTATAGAAGACCCATTGACCCCTTCTCTACAACCAAACGCATTAGAAATGAGTCAATTGTTCGTTTAAAAGAATGTACTAAAAGGAACGTAGACTAGTTTGGTTTCTATGAGTACCTAGCTTGTTGAGAATGCCAATGTGCTCAAATGAATCCCCAGGGTAACCCTTTTTTCAAGAAACTAAGGTCCTAAGCTTCTTCAAGTGTTGAAATGAGTGGGAAAATCTCTTTAAACAACAAAACTCCCCCTAAATGGAGCATCAAACTTTAAAAATTTACACCAAAGGCTAGCTATAGGCATTTAAAACCACCTTGGGTGTGGAAACGAGCATGGAGACCCTCTTGCTTAGAAAATCATTTGTCAATGAAGAAGTATGCATTCAATGCGCTTCTTAGCTAAGGAAATTTTCTCTAAATGCGCTCACTGTCATTTTTCTACAAAGGAATGACGAAAAAAACATTTCTAATGACACTTGAATTGTTTGCTAGGGTGGGAATAGACAAAGAATTGCTATTTCAAAGCCTATGATAGCTATGAATTTCGTACACTATAAACTTATGATTAAGATAACACTTTCATTAGCAAATTAGCCCCCAAACCACGTTTGACATCTAATTGAGCCCGAAATTATTTTTTGCTCCTTTCTAATTGAGGAAGTAAATAATAAAAACTATTTTAAACTAAAAGAAAACCCATTTCAAGTGAGCAATTAGCCTTCTTCAATAGGAGAAAAGAAAAAGGAATTCTTGCTAAGTAGATTTATCCATTATTAGAGTGCAAAGCAACCAACATGTGTAATTTCAGCTCTTCGAATGGAAAGCTTGTTGAGAAAGTGATAAAAGTCGAGTTTCTCACTAAAAGGATACTTCATTTGAGCAATTGGGAACCGAAAGCACCATTTCCATCTCTAAACGAGCTAAAAGATTGCTTGGAAAAAGCTATGAAAATTTAATGAACAAGTAAGCTTTAAAGACACACTTAATTAAGAGATAGAAGAGCCATTGACCTCTTTGCCACAACAAAATGCATTAGAAATGAGCGGGTTGTTCATTTAAAAGAAAGTAATGGAAGGAATGTAAACTAGTTTGGTTTCTATGGGTACCTAGTTCGCTGAGAATGAAATGAGCTCAAATAAACCCTCAGAGTAACTCTTTTTTCAAGAAACTAAGGTCCTAGGCTTCCTCGAATGTTGAAATGAGTGGAAAAATCTCCTTAAACAATAAAACTCCCCCAAAATGGAGCATCAACCTTTAAAACTGTACATCAGAGGAAGAAATTCATTCCAAATAACAACATATATGAGTGGAAAAATCTCTTTAAACAATCATTTTTATTCCCGAAATGACAACTTATATGATGTCTTCGCATTGTTTGATCACTTGCGGGAGTGCAGTAAGGCTAATTCTAGGTATATTGAATTTTATAGCTATCTAGATGGTTACAAATGCCATAAACACAAATTAATGCTAAGATTAACATTTTCGCTCATAAAATTAGGCATTTAAAACCAGCTTGGGTGTGGAAACGAGCGTGGAGACGTATCTTGCTTAAGAAATCGTTTGTAAACGAAGAAGTATGCGTTCAAAGCACTTCTTAGCTAAGGATATTTGCTCTAAATGCGCTCATTGTCATTTTTCTACAAAAGAACGTTGAAAAGAACATTTATAATGGCACTTGAATCAATTGCGAGGGTGGAAATAGACAAAGAATTGTTATTTCAAAGCCTATGATAGCTTTGAATTTGGTATACCACAAATTTATCATGAAGATAACACTTTTTTCAAGAAATTAGCCCGCAAGCCACGTTTGGCATCTAATTGAGCCCAATATTATTTTTAGCTTCTTTCTAAATGAGGAAGTAAATAATAAAAACTATTTTAAACTAAGAAAATTCGTTTTAAGTGACCAATTAACCTTCTTCAATAGAGAAAAGCAAAAAGATGATTCACTAAATGATAACAACTATTTTAAGCTAAATGAGGAAGTAAATGATAACAACTATTTTAACCTAAGAAAATCTATTTCGAGTAAGCAATTAAACTTCTTCAATTAGAGAAAAGCAAAAAAACCTTGTTGAGTAGTTTTATTCGTTATTATAGTGCAAAGCAATTGACATATGTCAATTTTAGCTCTACGAGTGCAAAGCAATTGACATATGAAAATTTTAGCTCTACGAGTGCAAAGCTTGTTTAGAAAGCTATAAAAGTCGAGTTTCTCACTAAAAAGATGATTCATTTGACCAATCAGGAACCCAAACCACCATTTGCATCTAAACAAGTTGAAACATTGCTTAGAAAATGCTATTGAAATGGAATGAACAAATCAGCTTTAAAGACTCTCTTAATTAAGAGAAATTGGTTATAGAAGAGCTATTGACCTCTTCTCCATAGCAAAACATTTTAAAAATGAGTCAGTTGTTCATTTAGAAGAATGTGATGGAAGGAACGTAGACTAATTTGGTTTTTATGGATACCTAGCTTGCTGAGAAAGTAATGAGCTCAAATGAATTCCAAGGGTAACGCTTTTTTCAAGAAACTAAGGTCCTAGGCTTTCTCGAGTATTGAAATGAGTGGGAAAATTTCATTAAACAATAAAACTCCCTCTAAATGGAGCATCAACCATTAAAAATATACAGCAGAGAAAGAAATTCATTCTAAATAAGTTATCAATGATTTTTTTTCTAGAAATGATGACATATATGATGTTTTCCCATTGTTTGATCAGTTGTGAAAACGAGCATAGAGACATCTCTTGCTTGGGAAATCATTTGTCATCAAAGAAGTATGAGTTAAAATTGCTTCTTAGCTAAGGAGATTTGTTTTAAATGCGCTCATTATCGTTTTTCTACAAAAGAACGACGAAAAGAATATTTATAATCACACTTCAATCATTTGCGAGGGTCAAAATAGACAAAGAATTGCTATTTCAAAGCCTGTGATAGCTCTAAATTTGGTATGCCACAAATTTATCATTGAGATAACACTTTCTTCAAGAAATTAGCCCCCAAACCACGTCTGGTATCTAATTGAGCCCAAAATTGTTTCTAGCTCCTTTCTAATTGAGGAAGTAAATAATAAAAACTATTTTCAACTAAAAAAATCAATTTTGAGTGAGGAATTAGCTTTCTTCAATATGAGAAAATATAAAAAGAATCCTTGTTGAGTAGTTGTATCCATTATTGGAGTGCAAAGCAATCGACATATGGTAATTTTACCTCTACGAGTGCAAAGGTTGTTGAAAAAGCTATAAATGTCGAGTTTCTCACTCAAAGGATGCTTCATTTGAGCAATTGAGAACCCAAAGCACCATTTGCATCTCTAAATGAGCTAAAAGATTGATTGGAAAATGCTATGGAAATTGAATGAACAAGTAAGCTTTAAAGACTCTTAATTAAGAGAAACTGGTTGTAGAAGAGCGATTGACCCCTTCTCCACAACAGCAAAATGCATTAGAAATGAGTCGATTGTTCATTTAAAAGAATGTAAAGGAAGGAACGTAGACTAGTTTGGTTTCTACATGTACTTAGCTCACTGAAAATGCAATGAGCTCAAATTAATCCCCAGGGTAATGCTTTTTCCAAGAAACTATGGTCCTAGGCTTCCTCGAGTGCTGAAATAGGTGGAAAAATCCCTTTAAACAATAAAACTCCCCTTAAAAGGAGCATCAACCTTTAAACATTTGCATCAGAGGAAGAAATTTATTCCTAATAAGTTATGAATCATTTTTTTCCCAAAATGAGAACATATATGATGTCGTTCCATTGTTTGATCACTTGTGAGAGTGCAATAAGGCTAACTACTATAGGTATAATTAGTTTAAGACCTACCTCTATGGTTATGAATGCCATAAAACACAAATTAATGCTAAATTTACCATATTCGTTGATAAATTTAGCATTTAAAACCATCTCATGTGTGGACACGAGCGTGGAGATGTCTCTTGCTTTGAAAATTGTTTGTCAATGAAGAAATATGCGTTCGAAGCAGTTAGCTAAGGAGATTTGCTCTAAATGCGCTGATTCTCATTTTTTTTACAAAAGAACAACAAAAAGAACATTTATAACACTTGAATCATTTGTGAGGGTGGAAATACACAAAGAATTGTGATTTCAAAGCCTATGATAGCTCTGAATTTGGTATGCCACAAAATTATCATTATGGTAACACTTTCTTCAAGAAATTAGCCCCCAAACCACGTTTGGCATCTAATTAATGAAGTAAATAATAAAAACTATTTTAATCTTAAAAAATTTTGTTTATAGTGAGCAATTAGCCTTTTTCAATAAGAGAAAAGAAAAAAGAACCCTTATTCAACAATTTTATCAATTATTCTATGCAAAGCAATTGACATGTGGTAATTGCAGCTCTACGAGTGCAAAGCTTGTTGAGAAAGCTATAAAAGTCAAGTTCCTTACTAAAAGGATGCTTCATTTGAGCAATCGGAAACCCAACACACCATTTGCATCTCTAAGCGAGCTAAAAGATTGCTTGGAAATTGAAAAAATAAGTAAGCTTTAAAGACTCTCGTAGTTAAGAAAAATTGGCTATAAAAGAGCTATTGACCCCTTCTCCACAGCAAAACGCGTTAGAAACAAGTCTGTTGTTCATTTAAAAGAATGTAATGGAAGGCATATAGGCTAGTTTGGTTTTTACAGGTACCTAGCTCGCTGAGAATGCAATGAGTTCAAATGAATCCCTAAGGCAACACTTTTTTCAAGAAACTAAGGTCCTAGGCTTCCTCGAGTGTTGAAATGAGAGGAAAAATCTCTTTAAACAATAAAACACCTACTAAATGGAGTATCAACCTTTAAAAATTTACATCAGAGGAAGATATTTATTCCAAATAAGTTATCAATCATTCTTTTTTCTCGAAATGACGACTATGTATATGATGTCTTCCCATTGTTTGATCACTTGCGAGAGTGCAGTACGACTAATTGTAGGTAAATTGAGTTTTATAGCCACTTAGATGGTTAAAATTGCCAGAAAACATAAATTAATGCTAAAATTAATATTTTCGCTAATAAATTAGGCATTTTCGCTAAAGAGATTTGCTCTAAATGTGCTGATTCTCGTTTTTCTACATAAAAACAATGAAAAGAACATTTATAACACTTGAATCATTTGTGAGGATGGAAATAAATAAAGAATTGTGATTTTAAAGCCTATGATAGCTCTGAATTTGGTATGCCACAAATTTATCATTATGGTAACACTTTCTTTAAGAAATTAGCCCTCAAACCACTTTTTCCATTTAAATGAGTTTGAAATTGTTTTCATCTCCTTTCTAATTGAGGAAGTAAATAATAAAAACTATTTTAATCTTAAAAAAATTCATTTAGAGTGAGCAATTAGCCTTCTTCAATAGAAGAAGAGAAAAAAAAACCCTTGTTTAGCAGTTTTATCAATTATTCTGTGTAAAGCAACTGACATGTGGTAATTTCAGCTCTACGAATGCAAAGCTTGTTGAGAAAGCTATAAAAATGAAGTTTCTCACTTAAAGGATGCTTCATTTCAACAATCGAGAACCCAAAGCACTATTTGCATCTCTACGTGAGCTAAAAGATTGCTTGGAAAATGCTTTGGAAATAAAATGAACAAGTAAGCTTTAAAGACTCTCGTAGTTAAGAGAAATTGGCTATAAAAGGGCCATTGACCCCTTCTCCATAGCAAAATGCATTAGAAACAAGTTTGTTGTTCATTTAAAAGAATTTAATGGAAGGAATATAGACTAGATTGGTTTTACAGGTACCTAGCTCGCTGAGAATGCAATGAGCTCAAATGAATCTCTAGGGCAATACTTTTTTCAAGAAACTAAGGTCCTAGGCTTCCTCGAGTATTGAAATGAGAGGAAAAATCTCTTTCAACAATAAAACTCCTACTAAATGGAGTATCAACCTTTAAAAAGTTACATCAGAGGAAGACATGCATTCCAAATAAGTTATCAATCATTTTTTTCCCGAAATGACGACATATATGATCTCTTTTAATTGTTTTATCACTTGCAAGAGTGCGGTAAGGCTAACTATAGGTATATTGAGTTTTATACCTACCTAGATGGTTATGAATGCCATAAAACACAAATTAATGCTAAAATTAACATTTTCGCTAATATATAAGGCATTTAAAACCACCTTGGATGTGGAAACGAGTGTGGAGACATCTCTTGCTTAGGAAATCATTTGTCAACGAAGAAGTATGCGTTTAAAGCACTTCTTAACTTAGGAGTTTTGGTCTAAATGCTCTCATTTTCATTTCTCTACAAAAAAATGGTGAAGGAACATTTATCATGACACTTGAATTGTTTGCAAGGGTGGAAATAGATAAAGAATTGCTATTTCGAAGCCTATAATAGCTCTAAATTTGGTATGCACCAAATTTATCATTGAGATAACACTTTCTTCAAGAAATTTACCCCCAAACCACATTTGGCATCTAATTTTTCATTGAGATAAATTATTTTTTGCTCCTTTCTAATTGAGGAAGTAAATAATAAAACTATTTTAAACTAAAAAAAATCTGTTTCGAGTAAGCAATTAACCTTCTTCAATAGGAGAAAAGCAAAAAGAACCCTTGTTGAGTAGTTTTATCCATTATTAGAGTGCAAAGGAGCCGACATGTGGTAATAGCTCTATGAGTGCAAAGCTTGTAGAGAAAAGCTATAAAGGACTACTTTCACCCTAAAAGGATGCTTCATTTGAGCAATCAGGACCCAAAGCACTATTTGCATCTCTAAACGAGCAAAAAGACTGCTTAAAAATTGCTATAGAAATTGAATGAACAAGTAAGCTTTAAAGACTGTCTTAATTAAGAGAAATTGGTTATAGAAGAGTTGTTGACCCCTTCTCCAAAAGAAAAAGCATTAGAAATGAGCCAATTATTCATTTAAAAGAATGTAATGGAAGGAACGTAGACTAGTTTGGTTCCTACGGGTACCTAGCTTGCTGAGAATGCAATGCACTAAAATGAATCCTCGGGGTAATGCCTTTTCAAGAAACTAAGGTCCTACGCTTCCTCGAGTGTTGAAGTAAGTGGAAAAATCTCTTTAAATAATATAACTCCCCCTAAATGGGGCATTAACCTCTGAAAATTTACATTAGAGGAAGACATTCATTCCAAATACGTTCTCAATCATTTTTTTTTCTCGAAATAAGTTCTTAGTCATTTTTATTCAAGAAATTAGCCCCCAAACCACGTTTTGCATCTAATTGAACCCAAAATTTTATTTTGCTCCTTTCTAATTAATGAAGTAAATAATAAAAACTATTCTAAACTAAAAAAATTCATTTTGAGTGAGCAATTAGCCTTCTTCAATAAGAAAAAAGCAAAAAGAACCTTGTTGATTTATTTTATCCATTATTAGAGTGCAAAGCAACTGACATGTGGTAAGTTCAGCTCTACGAGTGAAAAGCTTGTTAAGAAAGCTATAAAAGTCGAGTTTCTCACTAAAAGCATGCTTCATTTGATCGATCGGGAACCCAAAGCACCATTTGCATCTCTAAACGAACTAAAAGATTGCTTGGAAAATGCTATGGAAATTGAATGAACAAGTAAGATTTAAAGACTCTCTTAATTAAGAGAAATTGGTTTTAGAAGAGCCATTGACCCCTTCTCCACAGCAAAACGAGTTAGAAATGAGCCGGTTGTTTATTTAAAAAAATGTAATGGAAGGAACGTAAATTAATTTTGTTTCTACAGGTACCTAGCCCGTTGAGAATGCAATGAGCTGAAATGAATCATCAGGGTAACACTTTTTTTAAGAAACTAAGGTCCTTGGTTTGCTCGAGTGTTCAAATGAGTGAAAAAATCTATTTAAATAATAAAACTTCCCCTAAATGGAGCATCAACCTTTAAAAATTTACATCAGACGAAGACATTCATTCCAAATAAGCTATCAATCATTTTTTTTTCCTAAAACGATGACGTATATGATTTCTTTCAAATGTTTGATCGCTTGCAAGAGTGCACTAAGGCTAACTATAGACATATTGACTTTTATAGCTACCTAGACGGTTACAAATGCTATAAAACACAAGTTAATGCTAAAATTAACATTTTCACTGATAAATTAGGCATTTAAAATCACCTTGGAGGTGGAAACGAGGGTGGAGACATCTCTTGCTTAGGAAATCATTGATCAATGAAGAAGTATGCGTTCAAAGCGCTTCTTAGCTAAGGAGATTTGCTCTAAATGCGGTCATTGTCATTTCTCTACGAAAGAATGACAAAAAAAACATTTATAATGACACTTGAATCATTTAAGAGGCTAGAATTAGACAAAGATTTGCTATTTCAAAGCCTATGATAGCTGTGAATTTGGTATCCCACAAATTTATCATTAAGAGAACACTTTCTTCAAGAAATTGGCCCCCAACCCATGTTTGGCATCTAATTGAGCCTGAAATTATTTTTAGCTCCTTTCTAATTGAGGAAATAAATAATAAAAACTATTTTAAACTAAAAATCCATTTTGAGTAAGCAATTAGCCTTTTTCAATAGGAGAAAAGCAAAAAGAGCTCTTGGTGAGTTGTTTTATCAATTATTAGAGTGCAAAGCAACCAACATGTGGTAATTTCAGCTCTAGGAGTGCAAAGCTTGTTAAAAAAGCTATAAAATTGAGTTTCTCACAAAAAAGACAGTTCATTTGAGTAATCGAGAACCCAAAACACCATTTGCACCTATAAACGAGCTGAATTATTGTTTTGAATGCTAAGGAAATTGAATGAACAAGTAAGCTTTAATGAAGTCTTTATTAATTAAGAGAAATTGGATATAGATAGAAGAGCCATTGACCCCTTCACCACATCAAAACGCATTAGAAACGAGTCAGTTGCTCATTGGAGTAGACTAGTTTGGTTTCTACGGGTACCCAATTTGCTGAGAACGCAATGATGAATTCCCAGGGTAACACTTTCTTCAAGAAACTAAGGTCCTAGGGTTCCTCGAGTGTTGAAATGCATGGGAAAATGTAACATCTCGAAAAATTCATATGAAATTTTTATTTTTACTTAGAAAATTATACAGAATTAACGAATGAGAATTTTGGCAAGTTATAGTTGACCCAAATGAGAAATAAAAATCAATTTAGTGGATTTTTGGAAGAAAATATATGAAAATAATGCATAAAATGGGATACCATAGCCAAAAATAGAAGAATATGTGCAATTTTTTATGAAAACAGGATTAGAAAGTCAATTGGGATCGAGATTTGGGAAAAAATCTGAAAAGAAAGCAAGAAATTCGGTTGAAAAATCAAAAACAAACTCAAAATGCTGTGAATCGTAGATCTGGAATATGATTTCATCATCCTACGGCCAAGATCAGATCCGCACGTACGCACGAGAGCATTGAATTAGAAAGATCGAACGGCCAGAGATCCACGTGCGTAACTCGAAGAAGATCAAGCAACCAGAACGAGATTCATTGATAGCAAAATCAGATCCACACACCGTGATCGAGGATCATCAACAGTCAAGATCGAAGCCGCGTAGTCGATCGCGAAACCGTGCTGCACTTGTGGATCATCCAACGATCCAGATCAAAGTCTTTTTGGCTGATCGCGAACGTTGATGCGCTCGAGGATCATCTGATGGTTCAGATCAAAGCCGTTTTGATTAGATTGCGGTCGTTGATGCGCTTAAGGAAATCTAACGGCTGAGATCGAGAATCTAAATTTTGTTGATTTATTCAAGATTAATCCAACGACTCCGATCAGATCCAAACATGTGTCTCGAGGAAAATCCAAGGAACCAGATAAAATCCAAAATTTAAATTATGAAAAATACATTAAAATTACAAAAAATACGAAATTAAATCCAAAAAATTAGAAACAATAGTTTCTAAATTTTGAAAAATATTTCTAAAATCCAAAAAAATTCCTAAAAATACTCATTTTTCTCCAAAAATTAGAAAGTACAAAATTAGATAGAATTATGGTGATTTTTCATAGACTAACACAAAACTTTCTAATTTTCTCCCTTTGAAAACCTATATAAACCCCCTTAGACTCATAATTCATTCATTCCAAAAAAATAAGAGTTGAATGCTCCTCTTATTTTCTCAAAGCCTTCTTCTTGGCACCTTTTTAATCTTTTCCTTCTTGTGTGTGTGAGAAGCTCTCAAATTGGGGAATTAAATTGGGCGATCTTCATTGACACTAGTGCGCGAGGGGAATTGCTGCTGAAATTTTGGAAGAAAAGCGTCACAAGGTGGAAGTGATTTCTAGAACACCCTTCTGTTCTTATTTGAATTCATAGCATGCTCATTGTTGTGTGTTTTTCACTAAATTCAAAGATTTTCAACTTCAGTTTAGAATTTTACATGTTTATTTCAGTATTTCAGTTTTGATTCATGTTTGAGAAATCATATCATCCATGTCATGTTAGTATCATGCTTAGGCTTTTAAATTAAAGTATGATGC
>JAJIYU010016634.1:0-12048 GCA_030144865.1 Tinospora cordifolia | reverse complement strand
GATAACATGACTATGAATTTCTTCAATGGCTTACCCAGGAACCAGAGGGAAAAAAACACGGTATGAGTAATTGTAGATCGTCTCACCAAGGTAGCTAACTTCCTACTTGTTTGATCTACAGATTTGGTTGAAAAGCTTAGAGAACTTTATGTTAAGGAGATAGTAAGGCTATACAATGTACCCAAGACCATAGTATTAGACAAACATTCCAAATTCACATCTTAGTTCTGGCATAGCCTACAGAAGGAGTTAGGCAGTAAATTCACCATGAGCACAGTTTTCCATCCCTAGACAGATGGGTAATTTGAGGGTTAAATAGGTAGTGGAGGATATATTAAAAGTGTGTATGCTTCATTTCTAGGGTAATTAAAGCAAGTACTTGCACTTGGTAGAGTTCGCCTACAATAACAACTTCCAGGCAAATATTCAAATGGCTCCACGTGAGGCTCTCTATGGTAGACCCTATAGATCTTCATCATGTTGGGCAGACTTCAAGGATCATGTGCTCACAGGGATACACGTAGTACAAAAGATGAATGAACAGGTGAAATAGATTCAAAAGAGGTTAACTACAGCTCAGAATAGACAAAAGAGCTATGTAGACAATAAAAGAAGGCGTCTAAAATTCCAAGAGGGTGATAGAGTATTCTTGAGGATTAGCCCTCGGGAGGAGATTAAACATTTTGGGATCAAAGGAAAACTATCACCAAGGTTTATTGGTCCATTCGAGATACTTATACGGGTTGGTGAGTGTGCCTATGAGCTGGATCTATTGAACAAAATGTCCTCGATCCACAATGTATTCCATGTGTCGATGGTACGAAAGTATGAACCGAACCTATAATACCCCAGCTCTTAGTCCTTCGTTTCTATCACATCAGGGTCATACATGGAGAAGCGCACCTATTCTACATTAAATATATATACATGTGTCATCCACTGAGAACTGGCACGTTGTTTTTCTCACATTTCAAATCATATCGAACACATCCCAAACACACCATAACTCATATAAATGATTAATCAACCCTTTGAACACATCAAGGGGAAACACATGGAAGGATACAAAAATAGTCAAATAATTAAATCATTAACTTCAACATTTCAAGTTTAATAAAAGATGGAACAAAGTTTCCTCCAATTGAAATCTCTAAGCATGGCCTAAGTGGTCAAAATCTAAATCATAAAAGAAATCAACAACTTAAATTAGTCTGGTGGACAACATATCCAATCTATAATAACTAATCAAATAAAAATGTCATAAAACAACCTATATAGTGAGGTTACAAACTAGCTAGTAAAATGTCTTGAAGATGTCAGTTAGCAAGAGTCGCCTCATATGTCGCTTAAAATGAAAACGTGGGGTGAGCTCAAGAGCCCAATGAATTTGAGCTGAATTCGTGCGCTTTTTTTTCTTATATCATACATACATACATATATATATCCCTATACTATTCACATTCCATGTATATATATAACACATATTATATTATGTAATCTATTATAATTATATATTATATAATATTATATATATTTACATATTAACACACATACTACATATATATATATATTTATACTCATCTAATATTTAATATTTGCATCACATACTTGTGTGTGTATATATATATATATATTTCTATTTCTATTTCTTATTATTGATTTTTGGATACTAAAATTTCTCAATTAATTTCATTTATTTTATACTTTGGAGTATACAAAATTTATATCTAAAAATGTTATAAATTTCTCAAAATTGAATTGTTTTATTTCGGTCATCTAATTTGAGACAATCCTTCAGGGTATTACAACTCTCGCAGATGGAATGATGGGTTAGTCCTTATTCTCAATGATAGAGGGATGGGTATGACCCTAGTTCTTTGATAATGGAACGATGGGTGTGACCCTGATTCCTGAGTTAGGTAATGGGCGCGTCCTTTATCTCATTGGAATCTGACATATAATGCATTTTTCTTGTCTCATTTGATATGATAATGATGAGATAACACCAAGATTAAATCTTCCGATCTAATTAACAATTGTTAAACAACTGAATGATTGAAACGCCTAATATATCCCGAATCTACATCGAGGTATTGACGGTGATTCTCAAATATCGCAGAACAGAATGTAATACGATGAGATAGAATGCAATAGAAACAAAGACAGGGAATGGGTTACCTACTCCTAACGATCAAAGCAAGCCCTTTCATTCTGAATTAAATGTTTAATATTTTGACTTGAATAATACTATAGATGTATCGTGTATGATCCACTGGGCTTTCGAATTCACCCCACCTTTTCATTTCATGTGACATTTGAGGTGATGTTTGTTGACCAACATATTCCAGATATTTGTCTAGCTAGTCTGCCAACCTCATGGTGGAGGTTGTTTTATGACATTTTCATTTGATTAGTTATTATCGACTCGACATGTGGTCCACCAAATTGATTTAAGTTGTTAATTTCTTTTATGGTTAGATTTCGGCCATTCAGATCATGTTAAGGAGTTTCATTGGGAAACTTTTCTTTACGATTTTTTAAGTCTTAAGTGTTGAAGTTAATAATTTATTTATCTTATTATATTAATATATTTTACGTGGGCCATGCCTTGGTATGTCCAAGAGTTCATTGAGTAATTTGGATGAGTTCTAGTACATCCACAAGGTGTTCAATGAGATTTGAATGTGAGAATCAGTTCTCGACAGTCAACCCGTGTAGTGTCTCATTGGTAGATTTAATGATTTATGGGCATGTCTCTCCATACGTGACCCAATGTGATAGAAAAGAAGGACTGAAAACTGGGATGTTACAAGCTTTGAGCTCTTAACTTTCTGCTACACAAGTATTCTCATTCTTAACTAAGTTCATCTACGACTACACAGAAGGATTGGTGTTCGATTTTCTGATAAATTAGGGACAGAGAAAGAGAGAGGGAGAGAGAAAAAAAAAGTTTTGATTTTGTAAATTTCAGGTCATAATTTCTCCCATTTTCTTCCTAGTTTTCCAAATTTGGTGCTCTCAGGGCCCTAAACAGTCATTCATATGTCAAAATTCGTGGATTGTGCCATTGCTTGATTTGTTGCCCTTGACGCTGCTCGATTTGGATTGTGCCTATGTCACCACAATGGTTTTACAACATGAGATTAGAAAGATTTTTAGTAAAAATAACCAAACTGTTACTAATGGTTTTATAGCACTGTATACAATAATGGTTTTATAGTTTTACAGTAGTAATAGTTATTAATCAATGGTTTTAGAGCATTGTATACTAATATTGTACCAATTATATACTAATATTATGTCATTGTTTATAAGCTAAATGTTATACTAATGTTATATTGGCTATATACTAACGTTTGATATATTAATAGTTGTTAATCCATGATTTTTACAGTATTATATACTAATGTTATATCAATTGTACATTAATATTATACTATTGTTTATAAGCTAAATGTTATACTAACTGTATATCAACTTTTGATATACTAATAGTTGTTAATTAATAAATTTTATAGAATTATATATTAATATTATTTTAACTGTATATTAATATTATACTATTGTTTATAAGTTAAATGTTATATCAATAATATACTACTGTATATTAATAGTTATTAATTAATGATTTATGACATTTTTTGATATTAAATTTTTGATATATATATATCAATATTATATAATTATTTTTTTAATAAAAATATATTTTTTTCTCAAATTTTTTATTTTAAGCACTTTTTCTTATTAATACAAGTTGTCACCGATGAAGCCTTAACAATCGGAAAATTCCATTGTGCTGGCATGGCTGTCGTTGCCTCCTCCGCACGATCCACTCTTTCAACAAAAGCCCGTCCAAGGCTAAACCAAACCCCAAGCCCAGGACCATATTCAGTTTTTGCCCGGTAAGTCTCCGGTATTAAGCATAAACCACAAGGACATATTCGTAATTACAGGAAAAATCCTCGCGAACCCTAACCCTACATTCTCTTCTTTCCTATAAAACCCCCAAAACCCTAACGGAAAAATTCTGATTCAGAAACAGGGAGGCTTCACTGAGCGTCGAAGATGTCGAAGCGAGGTTTCTTTTACTTCTTCTGCTTCTTGTTCTTCTATTTCCTGAGTTTGATTTTTATTGTGATTGTATTAATTGTATAATCTGGCGATGCTTGATTCGATATGGTGTTTCAGGTCGCGGAGGATCGGCCGGAAACAAGTTCCGGATGTCACTGGGTCTTCCGGTGGCGGCGACGGTGAACTGTGCCGACAACACTGGCGCGAAGAACCTCTACATTATTTCAGTGAAGGGGATCAAAGGTCGTCTGAACCGGTTGCCGTCGGCGTGCGTCGGTGACATGGTTATGGCCACCGTGAAGAAGGGAAAGCCGGATCTGAGGAAGAAGGTGATGCCTGCAGTTATCGTCAGGCAGCGCAAGCCGTGGCGCCGAAAGGATGGTGTCTACATGTATTTCGAAGGTTATAGTCATCTCCAGCCTCTCTGTTTGTATTTTTAGTTTGAGTTAGTGTTCTAGGGCTTGTAGTGACCTGATGTGATTGAATGACTCGTGGAATGCTAGATCGTGTTTTCATGTTTATCTTTGGCGCTGAAATTGGTAGAAATTTTGCTTTTCTAAGGCGAGAAGATTTGATTTTGAGGCTATTTTGAGGATATGGTTGTTGGATCAGCTCCTTGCTTGGCAATTATATTTGTATATGTGATATTTGACTGTTGTTGTTGCGCTCCATGTGATTGGTTCCGAAAGGCATTGGGATTCATTTTTAATAGCTATTGGTTCTGATTGGGAATGAGTTGCGAATACTCAGTCGAGGTCAAACTTTGTATTTATGAATCTTGCTGCTGCAGTGTATGGTTTTTATTGTTGTTCGAACTGAGGTGCAAAGACTTTGATGATGCTTCAGTTTTAATCTGCAGGCAATTCTTCATGGTGGATGAGCATGCTTTCGTGTTATTTCTACTGAGCTGATGATTGATAAAATTTATAGATGTGCTGATCAAAGATTTATGTTGGCTTCACTTTTTGCTGCTATCACTTATTTGTATGTGTTGACTTGGCTGTGGATTTAAAATTTGGGTCCTTTTGCTAATGAGAATCATTTCAGGAGAGCTGTAATCAATATTTGCAATAGAAAGCCCAATTCTGATGTAACTAAAATGTTGAACTTGGAACTTTAGGGTTTTACTTCTTGGATTACTTTAATTTTTAGATTTGTTTTATGGAATCTGATTCTTCGGGAGTTGCAACAGTGTTTACTTGATCTTTTGATTCCTTGGATTGATCAGAATAGAAGTTTGTTTAGAACTTGAAGGGATGAAGATATTGTCCAAAAAGGATTATATGTGAGAAATATATCACATTTTAACTGTGCATTTAAATGCCTAGTATGAAAACTAGCGGCATATCCTATTTTCATCTTGAAACTAAATTGTGCTGACGTCCCTGCTGCCATGGCTGATTATTTGCTGTTTAATGATGCTTGGGTTTTTCATTTTCTAGAAGTTGCATGAAGTTGCTGATTGTTTATTTTATTTTTGGTTTTGTAGATAATGCTGGGGTTATTGTGAATCCAAAGGGTGAAATGAAAGGTATGTTGATTCTAACATTTGAAATTTGTACATTCCTTGCAAAGCCAAGTGCATTTTTAATTATTTTCTGTTTCATGTAAACCCAAAGCTTACTGGATTTTTTGCAAACTAAGCATTACATTATGCAGAGCATAATTAGATTTGTTGATTTCATTATTCTTATATACCTTGTGCATGGCATGCAATAGAAGTTTTATGTTAGATTTCTGGTATGAAAGATAATAAAATTGTCGTTTGAGGACTACTTGGCAAATTTAATCATGAAGTAGTAAATATGTTTTTTTCCTTTCCCACGGGGGTAGTGTTTCTAATGTATTCTTATTCTGTCATTCCAGGATCTGCCATCACTGGACCTATTGGAAAGGAATGTGCTGATCTATGGCCAAGAATTGCAAGTGCTGCCAATGCTATTGTCTAGAGTGTGTTGGTCCCGTTAGTGTTTTAGTTTGGCATATTAGTCTTCAATTGGCATTGGGAGTTATTTTTTCTATAGACTTGATTTTCAAGCTCATGAAGTTTTGTTTAATCACTCAAATGGATGCTTTACTTTATCGTACAAGAATCACAATGTTGACGTTGAAGTTTTTGGTATGAGAACGAAATTGACATTGCTTTGTACTCTCCATTTTGATATGATTTTCGGTATTTAGGGGTGCAAGTGCCTTTGCCCCTCATTTTTGCCTCATTTTTCGTATGCGAATTTGTTTTTGTGAAGACGGGATCCTTGAGCCGGTGATATCACTGAAAAAGGCTTTGAAACATTTCCAGCTGAGCCAAGCTTGGCTTGCATTTTAAAATGTATTTTCTTAAGTTTGCAGGTTCTTCATTACAATCTATCCCGTGCTTCTGCTTTCTAGATGCTGCATTAGCCATTCTAATTTGATAAACATTATATTTAATTTAATGTTTGTTGCTACTCGTATAAATATAGATAATGTTTGATTTAACCAAACAATGAGCAAATTGCCGTCTTGAAGCAATCTTTCCCAAAGAAAAAAGGTGTAGGTACCGTTATTTTTCGATCCAGTTTTAAGTGGCAGCATATTGATAAAGCACTTCTGAAAAACGTAATCTAGACATAGAGGCTCAATAATACTCGGGCCAAGGCATCAAGTAACCAAAGCTTGTGGTAGAAATCATATTTTTAAGGTAAATGAAGTACTAACAAATCTGAAGTGTTATTAACTAAACGAGAATGATTTGGCAATCACTGTTGTAAAAAGTAAAATGTATGAACATTCCCAAGATATGTATGGAGAAATGGAGATAAGTGTTATCTTAAGAAAATATTATTGTCATCTAATACATATCAAATATATCAAAAGTTTTATTGTTGTAAACACAATTTAAATACTGCGATTTGATACTTCATAGTTTTAAAAGTTTAACAATGAGTTTGTAACTTTTACATATTTCATCATAATCACAGAGCCTACAAACAATAAGGGTACTGTTCTTTCCTCCATTTTGTTTGTGTACAACACATAATTAATCCAACCATCATTTAAATTTAGGACATGTACATAAGATGCATATAATATGTGATCTTTTTCCTTTTCCTTTTTTTTTTGTTTTTTTTGTCATGGTCATATTATATAATATGAAATTTGTTTAATGATTGCGTCCCACTTTTTACTACTCAAATACCACTTTCTTTCTTAAAATTTTTTATTACTGCAGGATATCAAAATAAATAAGTAATTTAATTATCAAAAGAACTCTTTTGCAATTTTGTTATGATTTGTATTTTATTTTATTTTTTACTAATGATGCACATAAGGGAGGGGAACCCCGACACTTAAAAATGAGTGTCTAAAAAGATAAAAGTAAATTTTTAGTCGCATGGAAAACCTTTTGGTTTAAAGGAATACACATTGATACAAGGAGGTTCTATTTCTTTTGACTTTTCACTAATAATGCATATAGGGGAGGGGGAAAAAAATAAGTGTCAAGGAGGGACTCTTAGTCACACAGGGAAAACACTATATAGGACTACATCTAACAACGGCCGAGAACACGCACTGACACAAGGGGTTTTATTTTTTGTTTTTCACTAATAACGCACAGTACGGGGTTCTTCATTTGCTCCTGGGTCCTGGATTCCGCGCTCTTTAAAGGCGGGAAAATCCGAACATAACTTCCATTCGAGTTCAAGCATGGGCTGGTCTCACCCGGAAATTTCTCTGGAACATCTACTCAATCTGATTAAAGGGTTCATAGATATCTTGATTTTGGCTTCTGGGTACCAATCATCTGGTCTTGAAGCTCACTGGGATGCCCACAACATCAAGAAAGCCCTCCAATGGGGTCTCTTCTTCGAAAATGTTAGTTTTTTTTTCCAGATAATCATCGTTTTTTTTTCTTTAATAACTCTTATCCTTGCACCATCTTTACTGATATATTGTGCGAATTAAGATCTGGGTCTCTACTAATTTTTCCCGAATTCCATGTCCTACATATTATCTATCTGTTGGAAATGTCCACGATTTCATAGAGAAGAAGACTAATGTCGCTACAGTTCATACTAGCATGCCACAATAATTTGGTTATATCCGTAGCTTCATAGGTTAAATTACATGTTGCATTCGATATCTATGATGACTTTGAAGGAAATCTGTGAAATGAGGAAGTTTCGCAGTCAAATAACAGTTCCAGTCCTTATGAGCTTGATCGAGTAGAAAAGCCTCCACTATGCATTACCCATTAACCCTAACTCAAATTATCCTTACCCATCATCGGGATTTTTTTTCTTTTTTTGTTTTCGTGAATGATTGTTGGCATTTGATTCTTAAACATTGTTATTGTTTTCTTTAGCATAAATGGCCACAATAAGAGTTAATTGAGTGGCACTGGCTTAGCTTAAATCAGGAATCTGGTGTCCTGGAAAACTTCTATTGTACATGCTTTTGGTGTACAATGACCATTCTGTAGTGTTTTTCGACACCAAACTTTATGATAACCTTGAGAAAGTTAGGCCTCCAATTGGCTCACGATACAAATATTTCTTTTCTTTACCCAAACTTCAAAAATACAAAAATCTTATTTGGTCTAAAAGGTCCCAGAAACAGTTCTTCACTTTTTGTTAATAAAACATGTTATTTTGAGGGAAAAAAATGATAAAAAAGAAGTTTTCTGAGTTTCTTTCTTCAAATTATATTCTTGTTTCTGAATCATGAAGCAAACAAAACCTTAAACTTTTGCTTTGTTGGGGTTTACTAAGAATTTTACTACCCTTTATCAGTATCTGATGCAATGACCACTCTAAAGTAGTTTTTGAAAGCAAACTTCAGGGCTATCCTTGAGAAAGCTGAGAGTTTCACACTTTTGGTGTTTATTAGTAATATTACTGCTACTCTTGACTAGAATCTCATGCAAGATCAATCCATCTGGTACTCTACTCCCTTCATTTTCTGTATGAATTATTATGAATGAAATTTTGGCTCTTGTTTTCATTAGATGCATAATCTAGTTTTAATCTTTTTCCTAAGGGAAGTCCTGTGTTCATTCTACTTAACACAACTTCTGTTGTTATTGACAAACAATGATGTGTAGGTGTTTAGGTGCCTAAACAGTGCAGAATCTGCAGATGTGTACCGAGACTCAATTAAGGAACTTGATGCTGCTTTAATTGAATTGAAATCCAATCCTTATTTCCCTCAGGTTATGAATATTTCATTTATCATTCGCCATTCCCTTGAATTATGATCTTTAGAAATCTAATCAATAAGCTAACTCTAAATGTTCCTTTTCGATTGCCAGGGTCTAGCTCACCTCTCGTCTTCAACACTTGCTGAAGCCCGAGATTTTGTCTTGAGACATCTAATTCATACTTTGCTACTTAGGGATGAACATCTAAGTGCTGTTTTGACAGCAGTTGCTGAGATGGATCTTGATGATCTTCAAAGATCAGAACACGATTGCTTGAATGTGTATCTTGATAAGATGGTGTTACAAAACCTTAAAACTGGGAAATGTGCTGATAATGGTCATTCGGAATTTGCCATTCAAGAACTTGTAGAGAGACAGAACACAGTTTCATGTGTATTATCAGTTGAGAAGGGCCTGGATATTCTCTCTAAGATTCTATCACAGAGGCATCCAGATGCTGTTAACAGTAGCATGTTGAGACAGAAACTGAATTCTGGCATTTCTTTAATGTAAGATGATTGTTCTCTGTGCCTAATATTGCAGGTGGCTTGTTATTTTATTCTCTACGGATTGCAAACTTGATACTTTGTATTCAGCTGACTCTTTTTTTTTTTTTTTTTTTTTTTTTTTTGGATTTATTCGACCACAAACAGTGCTTTTGTTCTTTCTCAGACTGCAATCCTGAAGGTGTTGGATTGCAACTTGTGCGAACTCTGTTCAATTGGTTCATTTATAATTGATTCTCTTTTATGCCATAATGATTGAATTTACAATGTTACATTTTTTGATATGAAGCACATAGATTTGTCTGTTAGTTTGCAACATTTCTCATCAAAGTTCATCTCATGTTATATGGCCTTCCGTTTCAAGCAGGCTTTTGTTTGTTAGTAGTATAGATAGATATATTATATGCCTCTTAACTCTTAGTCTCATAGGCAAGGATTGTATGCGAGACTCATCTTACTTGGAAAAGTTTTAGATCATTCAAAATTATCCATTGTTGACATTCAATAATTCAAATTTGGAATATACTACTAAGTTGTTTATGATTTTATGGCATATTTGGGATGGGCAAATGTATAACTACTACAGCTCTTTGATCCAAAAGAAAAAAAAAAAGATCCTTTATCCTGCAGCCTCTCCAAAGTGCAGGGATAAGACTGCATATAGTTTCTCCTTCTTTAGACCTCTGAACCGCTATAGCCTCATGTGTTTGTGCTTTACTTATTTGTCTATTTCAATACTTCCCTTAGATACCATGCTCTTGTATTACTCCAATTTGTTTATGATTGCTATGTTTTCATGAAATTAAAGGCCCTTATGTACACATTTAAGCTCTGTCAAAATTATATATAGTTGGGTTCTCAGAAAATCTACATCATTTCTACCAGTTAACAATGGTTTTGGGTTGAACTAACTGGTTCTCGCTATCAGGAAAGAAGACATGTTCCCTAAATTTGATGCATGGAGGCAATGGAAGTCAAGGAATCTTTCATATTTACTAGACAAGAGAACTGTTAGACTGGTCTCAGGTGCCAAGTTGATATTTTCTGCCCCCAAGGTTCAGTGGATTCAGGTGTTTGAAAGATTGAAAGCTTCAGCTGAATGCCATGATGATTATTTACTTCAAATTTTAGTAAGTTGGTTACCTTTTATTGTAACTTAAATTTTATCAGTTTTGAGCTTTTCATGTGTTACTTTTTCTTTAAATAAGATTTAAGTGATCTTCTCTAAGAAAGACTTTGAGCCTTCATGTGCTTTGAAGTGCTATAGCGTAGCTAAATAACCATTTCCCCTTTTTAACCCTATCCCCATTTTCTATTTTAAACTTCAGAGGGTTCACTTTTAATAGAATTTGCAACAGGAGCTCTCATTGCTAGGTTGTGTTGCAAGCAGATGGAGTCATGTAATTGAACATTTCATGTCAGTTTCTTACGACCTCCATTCAATCTCAAAGCAATATTATGAAGTCCACAGCTTGCTGCAAGGTCAACCTCGCCATCTGCATTCTAAGGAGGATACAAATAATTCAGTGGTACTTTTATGTTTATTTCATTTGATGTTCATATGAGAAGCAAAATTACAATACATTTTTTAAGGAAGCCTCCTTTAATCAGTTTACCCTTGTTGAGTGATTCCAATGTATACTTCCTGCATCCCGTTACTTTTTTTTTTTTTTTTTTTATGTGTTCTTTGTTATAGAATACTTCTTGCTTCACATGCTGTTTGATTTATAGGAAAATGATACTCATGAGCATTTGCCAATGCTGTTACCTGATCAACTTCACCTCTTGTGGAAAATATCACCTGTTCTTGCTGCAAGTGCAATCCCTTCCTGGTATCAGACTTTCTTCTCTACTCTACTTTGTTTTTTAATGTTCCCAAATCAAGTCAGGTGATCAAGATTTTAAAAGGGTATTAGAAGTTTCTCTTAAAGTTCAGTATTTAACTGTTAAATGAATTGTGAGTTAATGTGAATTTCAACTTATGCTTAGCAATTCTGTTTTACTAGCTTACTAACAATGCATGGCTGGTTTTTCAGGTCACCCTTGTATAGATTGTATCTTGGCGAAATCGATAAGCAGTTCAAAGGAGATTTCTCCCCCTTGAGGTTCTACATTATGACATTCTTCTTGTTTGTTAAATTTGACAGTTATTCACTCATTGAATGGTTTTTTCTCGTAGTCTTGCCTTGTTTTACTGCCTTGGTTTCCTTTGTTCCTATAGATGCTGCAGCTGTGTTCAAGATGGTTCTGAGCATACCAACTGTAAGTTAATAATAAAAGAGTTGCAATAGT
>JAJIYU010016633.1:0-12062 GCA_030144865.1 Tinospora cordifolia | reverse complement strand
CTTGATTTTATTAAATGTGAATTTGTATTATTGAATTTATTCTAAGGCATGTGGTATTGAAAAATAGAAAGTCAAGTGTGTGTCACTTGTAAAGTAACATGACCCAACCCGTCAATTGGTTAAGTCCACCGTCAAAATAATGGTGGTTATGTCCAAACTCAAAGAATGTGGGGCTTGGGGTGTTACACAGAATGCCAAATTTTAGTGACCTCAGTTCACACAGGTGCACAAAGGAAACAAATTCTGGTGACCGCGGTCACCAGAACATGTGTTCTCCAAGGACCACGGTCACTAGAATGCGATATTTTGAAGAAATTATACAATGACCGCGGTTACTAGCATGACCATTCACAGAGACCGATGTCATCAGAACACCAATCTTAGACGTACACACTGACTGCGGTCCACACACACAGTGCAAACACAAAGACCGTGGTCCACAGACTGTGCAAGCCAGTTTCAAACAAAAAAAATACACATGGACCGTGGTCCATAATACACAGATCGTGATCCATGCGTCTTTTTAAGACCAGATCGCAGCCATTTTCATCAGTTTTGCTTCAAAATTTCAAGTTTTTTGTGTGGCTTTTGGTCTCCCTTTCAACTTTTTGCTATGTGTTTTCTTATGTTTAAATGGTGATTTTGCTCAATGACTCACATCATTCCTTCCTTTAATCTGAATATGCACAATATGTGAAATAGTTTTGCATAAAGACTTGCACAACTCCATGTTCATGAGCACCTTAGGCCTGTAAATGTGTTGTTTCACGTGATGAGGTGCATTTTTATCTACTTTCATGTCATTCAACATCACAAAGTAGTGCAAGATTCAATTTTTATTGCCTAAAGATTTACTTTGATGTTCTAATGCTTAGACCAAGAAAACGAATCAATGTTGAGTAAATTTCATTGAATGGTTGATGCATTATTATATGAATCTTGTTGTTTTCCTTGCCCACAATTATTGTAATTGCAAGCCTCCCTGAATGAAATTGCCTACCTCAAAAGGAAAGCAGCAAGCACCCCCTCCTCCACCGTCTGATAGAAATCGTTTCAAGACCGTTGCAGCAAAACAGCGGTTTAATGTCATTGGATCGAACAGGCATCTAATACTTGAGAGGGGGATTATGCTGATGACAGAGGAATGTGATATTGGCATCGATATAGTGATAGCTGCCAGACATTGGGAGACACTTATACAGGTGCCGGCTACCACAGTGGTATCGATAGTACAAGAATTTTATGCCAATGCACCTGATAGAGAGGGAACATCGATGTGGGTGCGTGGCAAATGGGTACCTTTCAATGCAGTGGCGATAAATGAAATATATGGCTTACCAGCAGATACTCCGGGCGAATATTACAATCTTATACCAAGATTTGATCCGGAAGAGATATTGCAGACCTTGTGTGTTGATAGGGCTTCATGGATTTGTTATAACAACAGGCCTGTGAATTTGATGAAGACTACATTCAAGACCTCGGCTAAGGTTTGGTTATATTTAGTTTGTGCTAATTTACCCCCCTCCTTAGCTATTAATCCGGTTACTGTAGAGAGAGCCGTGCTACTATACTGCATCATGAAGGGACTCCCAATCAATATTGGGACGATCATCTCCAGCTCCATCCGGTCAGCTATTGATAGAACAAATGCAGGTCTACCACACCCCACGTTGATTATAGAACTATGCAGACGGGCTGGTGTTGTATGGGACAAGACCGAGCCATTGTTGAAGATGAAGGATCATATAGCAGTGAAGATGCTCACATCCACCCCTTCGAAGAGGTGTAGGGTATCCATTGCATCTCCTCCACTAGCTGCTGATCTTGCCAATTCTGCCCAGGCCCCTACACGCCATGCAAATGCCCCTCAGTCCTCTTTAGCTGCTGATGCATCTCTCTCTACCACTGAGCACAATATGATGGATTGGATGGCATACATGACCCAGTGGATGCATCGTAAGGACCCGGATATGGCTGCGGCTTTTCCTCCTCCGCTTTGCACTTTGCCTTACATGGATATGGCTTATTGTGTACCTGTAGTGCAGCCGCCCCCGCCAGTGGGCCCTGCGGATGCTGATGATGATGATGATGATGAGGATGGTGGTGGTGATGATTTCACTAACTTTATTACGGAGGAAGAAGTCTCTGAGCACCACTGTTTTCTATACTTCTGTTACTTCTCTTTTGATTGTTCTTGGAAACTCAAACTTTTGTACCTCTTTGGCTCTTATGATTTCTTTTTCTTCCGCTAATGCATCACTCCTTACTGTTAGTTCGCTTGTCTAATGCAAATCTATATTTTTGCCATAATTTCCAGACTAATTCTCTTCTTTTTTTTGAATGCATGTGTGATGTTACTCTTTCCACGTATACGTATCTATGTGCTCTTGATGACAAGGCACAATTCAAGTTTGGGGGTATGTGTGTAATGTTTCAACACACAATAAAGTAGAGCAAGCATGGTCAGTTTTCTTTTGTCAATCTTAGTCCATTTTCTTTTTTTTTTTTCATTGTCTTTACATTTTGCTAGATGCATGCATGTTAGAAAGCATTTTGCATTGTAGGAAGCACTTAGGATAGTTTGTTTCTAAAAAAAATAAAAATAAAAAATAAAAAATAAAATAAAATAAAAATAAAATAAAATAAAATATTTTTTTGAGTAACCTATGAAATTGCAACGTTCTTCTAGCATGATGAGACAAAGAATTAGGGTACGGTCTAACAGTCTGTGTGCTTGGTTTATCTGAAGTTTGATCTTGACAATACCTTGCAGTCTTAGGTAGTTTGAGATTCCAAAAACTGAGAAAAGTGAGGAGTGGAAACCAAACCACAAATGGAAAGAATTTGCTGTAGACTCTTTAAATGATCAAATCTGTCTTGAACACTGCTTAGGAATGACTGAAGGAGGGAAATGAAGTAGGCCACCATTGTTTGAGTCATAGCCTAAAGGCCAGTCCTAGCATTTATAATCTTTTGTAGCCAATTTTGAGCCTTGTAGCTTATTTTCTTACTTTGAACCTTAACATTAAATATATAAACATTCTTTCCCTTTATGAATATCTCAGTTGGACCTATTTGTGTACATTCATGGTTCTAATACTGCATATTTTGATGATGTGAAAGAAGAAGGGGATGGTAACATTGACATACATATGTCTTTGATTTATGCTTCAGTTGTGAGAATGTTTCCTATGTATACAAATATATATATATATATATATATATGAATTCTAAAAATAAATAAAAGAAAAAGAAAAAGAGAAAAGAAGCATATTTGTTTCTTTAATGTTGCAGTATTGTCAATGATGGCTGAGCTTTCCACTCTTGTGAAAGTGTACATTTTTAGCTCAATGAAGAGTGTATATGATGAGATAAGTTTGGGGGAGCTATAAAGATAAGGTTGTGATCATGAACAAGGAAAATAAATGATTAAATAGAAGGATCAAGGTTTATTGGAACTATCAGACAAAATACGTTGTTATTATTACTACGAGTGGACACTTGAGTCAGATTTAAATTCCCATTATACTTGTGCCTTGAGCTAGACCACGTTACAACCTAGCAGAAAGACCACTGATCCCAATTTTAGTTTGACCTTAGTAGTAGAGAGACAAAGTAGAAAGTTGGAAGAGTTTGTGTACTTAGGTATTAGGAAAAGACTTCTGTAGGTGGGATGGTGCCCACAAAATCACTAACAAAGTCTAGGAGGATTGAGTTACTTATAGATGAATGGGTAACATTGGGAAAGAATAGAAGATAAATTGAAAATCTAGATAACCTGACTGACCCTAAAGAATTGTTAATGATTCATGAACTAGAAGAATGGAAACAATTGAGGCTACAATGATGATTGAAATCAAAGTCACCTTGTGGTGATAGGATCGTTTGTTTAAATTTAGAATTTTGTTCGGGGACGAACAAAAATTTAAGTTTGGGGCTATTTGTTAGTTGCATAGAAAACTAACATTAGAATGGGTAAATTATTGCATTTTATAAGAAATAAGGGAGAATTAATTGAAGAATTGCATAATTAGCAGTATTTGCATATAGTTAGGGGTTTGTATTGTTTAATATCTTTTTAAGCTTTGTTTTTAAAGTTTTGATATTCCTTTATGAGGAAATGATGTCTGGGAAAGGAATTGAGTGTATTGCAGGATACAGGTTGAAGCACAAAGGAAGATTGCATCATGAGAAGGAAAATAGGAGAAGAAATCATGAGAAAGTACCAGAAAACTGCGGTCCAACAACTGAAGATTGTGGTAACAAAAGAAGGACCGAACCAAGAAATAACACACTGGTGATCGCGATCACCAGAATGCGATGTGTACAGAGACAGGACAGACCACGGTAGGCAGCAGATGGAAAATTTCGGGGTTCTGTCATAGAAATCACTGACCGCAGTCACTCGAGTGATTATCAAGATTTTTGTATTTTTTAGGGTTTTTTTAGTGCGAGACTATATATAGAAAAGGGTGATTCGAGTCAGATATATCTAATTAAAAAAAAACCACTGGTGACGGCTGTGGGGCATGAAAACCTGTATTTCCATTGAGGATTAAAGATTATTTAAAAGATTTGAGTATGTTTTACTTCTTTCAATTTAATTTCATGTTTTCCTTTGAATTCATGTCTAGCTAATTAGTTTTATTGTCTGGGATGTGATGTTCAATGCATAGTTTGTGATATCTAGTTGTGGTTATTGAGTTATAAAATCTATTCCATATTGTGTGGACTTATGCCTTATGTTTACTAGCCATAGACATATTGAACCCAACGGTTTAGTCTGTCTTGAAAGAGAAGCCTTAAGGGTGGATGTCACAGTTTGGACTTAGACCGGTTGATTTATCGAGAGATTATTGACTAATCTAAAGGGTTGCACAGGGACTGTTGAACATAACACGTAGGTTGTTGAGTGAGCACCTCAGAAGAAGGCTTAATGAGACAAATCTAGTGAATGTTGAAGTACCTTGGGAGAGGATTTCAGCTGTTGATGCAAAAACTCATAGTGTAAATAATTCATGATTAAAATGAAGGATCACAAACTATGCAGTGGCATTCACTATCCTAGAGACGTTTCTAAATAGATTTCTTAATATTAACTATTGCTTTTGGTTGGAGAAGTTTTTAGTTTTCAACTTAATTCAACTACATCTAGTTATAGTCTTGATAAAAGTTTAATCAGTAGTAAATTAGGATTCGAAATCACAAATCAACCCTTTTTCCTTAAGGATGATACCCGGTCTTACCGGTTTATACTTGAGCAAAACTGTACACTTGTAGGATTGCCAACACTTAGGGATAACATGCCTGAAATCCCTAATATGATTGAACTTCTCTTTGGTATCTGCTGACTTGAAGCAAAGTTGATCTTCAAGGGTTGTCGGTGGTGGCACTCTTTTTGGCTTAGAAGTGACATTCTTGGCGAATTTTGCATAAAAATGAGGATGCAATGCAAAGTTAATCAAAAATCATTGAAAGCTAATGATAGATAAATAAAAAAACTGATTAATCGCAAAAAAAAATTCAAATAAACACTCACAATCCAATGAGTATGGAAGAAAAATTATAAATAAGCATCAAAATGAAAGGAAACAGAAGAAACATATAAATTTACTCACATTCTAATGGGTGGATGATGAGAAATGCTAGAGAAACCAAAGAGAGTAGAGGAATTTGGGGTTTTCCAACCAAAAATGTGTGCAAAAATGAAAAAAATAAACAATTCACATTTTCTTAAAAATGATGACATCACCATAGTAGTGCATGTACTACCACGGTAATGCAAACCTGCACATTTCAAAAATTGCACTATTGCACCGCTACCACGGTAATGTTCAAATGATCCTCCTAGTTGTTGTGGTAGTCTACTGCAATAGCGTAATCTATGCAAATAACATGGTTCTAGTTACCGCAGTAGTGCATTGTGGTAACCCAATGTTGCAAAAGTAAGGATTCTAGTTACTGTAGTAGTGCGCCGCAATAACCCAGTCATGCCAAATAACTCCAAATAACTTCCCTAATTCTTGCAGTATTGTACCGCAGTAACTAGAACTTTTTCTATTTTATTTCTTAAAATGCATGCCCCCCTAGGAAATAAAATGCATACCACAACAAAAATAAAAGAAAAGCAAAAAAAGAGGGAAAAGAGAGGGTTGCCTCCCACTAAGCGCTATGTTCAACGTTGTTAGCTTGACGTAAATACAAATTATTAGTCTTTTAGTATCACGGAATCAACACTTTGCTTTGTTCCCCCATAAAAGGTCTTTAGTCTTTGACCATTAGCCTCAAACCGATACCCATCCACTAGACTTTGTAATTCAACATCTCCATGAGGAAACACTTGTATAACAAGAAATGGGCTAGACCAATGGGACTTGAGCTCCCAAAAAAATTATTAGAGGGAGGAATTGAATCGAAGGACTTGCTAGCCTAGTTCAAATTATTTTTTATCTATCAACTTATCATGCCATTTCTTAGTCATTTCCTTATAAATATGGTTATTTCAATGGCTTCTCTCCAAAATTCTTCAGGCTGCACAAGTTGAAGTAGTTGGTTCTCATCACAAGCTTGCACATCAAAGTTTAGCTTTCTCACTACCCAATAAGCTTGGTGCTCCAACTCACATGGTAAATGATAGGATTTTTCATGTGCCAACTAATAAGGGGATATGCTGATGGGAGCTCTGAAGGCAGTCTTATAGGCCCATAGTATATCATTAAGCTTCACTGCCCAATCCTTGCAATATTACCCACTTTTTTTAAGGATTGCCTTGATATCATGATTGGAAACCTTTGCTTGCCCATTAGTATGAAGATGATAGGGCAAGGTTACCTTATGTTGCACACCATATTTAGTGAGAAGGTTGTTAAATAGCAGGTTTTAGAAGTGTGTACCTTTATCACTTACTATAGCTCAAGGTGTGCCAAATCTCAAAAGATATTGCAGGAGAAGAATTTAAGAACTACTCGGGCATAGTTCTTTGCAGTAGTTATGGTCTCCACCCACTTAGAGACATAATCCACAACTAGTAATATATACTACTTCCCATCAAATGATAGGAAAGGTCCCATGGAGTCAATTCCCCATACATCAATGAGTTCAATATCGACAAAGGAACTCAGAGGCATTTCATTCTTCTTGGAGATATTTCCTTGCTTTTGGCATGCTTTACATGTCTTCACAAACTAATAAGCATCTTTAAGCATAGTAGGCTAGTAAAACCTGCTCTCAAGAACACGTCTGGTAGTACGTTCATGATTGTAGTGGCCACTATAAGGAGACGCATGACAGTTATGAAGGACTTTCTTTATTTCGTCATCAGTAATAAATTGGTGAATGATCTTATCAGCACATTGACAACAGAGAAATGGATCATCCCATAAATAAAACTTGGCTTCATGTGTGAAGCGCTTATGTTGAGCACTTAATAAATCTAGTGGAGCTTTACCCGTTGCTCGATAATTAGCAAAGTCAGCGTACCATGGTGGATGGTCTATTCTTGTTAGAAGTTGCTCTTCGGGGAACAATTCAACTATGCTCATGGGGTCATCAGCAATGTCCCTAGGGAGACAAGATAGATGGTCAGCTACCACATTATCTGAATCTTCTTTATCCTTGATTTCAATGTCAAACTCTTAAGGTAGAAGGATCCATCGGATAAGGCGGGCCTTAGCATCCTTCTTAACAAAGCGATGGTGTACTGCAGCATGATCAGTGAACACTATGACATGGGAACCCAGAATATAAGCTCTAAATCTGTCATAAGGAAAGACAACAGCTACCAACTCTTTTTCATTAGTAATATAATTTTTTTGTGCATCATAAAGCATCTTGCTTTGTAATACCCCAAAAGTAATGAACGAATTATAGAACTTTGGAAGTTTTAAATATAAAAATAAATTAAATAGATAATTTAGAAAATTATAAATGCTTCACAATCGTGAAATATAAGTGGAAATAAACTTGGGATAATTGTAAAACAAGATTAATAGAAAATTTGGAGAACATCATGAAGACACAAAAAATGCCAAAAGGCCCTGATTACCACAATAATGACTTGGATTAATGCGGTAATGCTTGGAGAAACCAAAAATGCACGAAAATGGCATTGTTCTAGTTACAACAGTAATGGAACCATTACCACGGTTATGTTATGGAAAACTAAAAATTTATGTGTTCTGGTTACCGCGGTAATGCATCAAAAACCCTTATTTTTGATGTGTTAACCACATGATTACTGCAGTAGTTAGAGTCATTATCGTGGTAATATGTGAAAATTATATATTTGTGCACAGAAACCCTAATTCTTAGTCATTCGAATACGCAATCGCACAGAAACCCTACCTAGCCGCCACAAAACGATCTTTCTTCTTCCCAAACACATTCTAGAGCAATTCAAATTCATTTCAACTCGTCCCAAGCCGCTCCCAATAGTCTCTTGAGTAAAGATTGACAAAGAACTGCTGAACCGATGGAAAGTGTGATTACTATGGCCTCACGAACAGTTACAGACAATGTAAGGCACCAATATCCACACAAATCCATATTTTTAATCTCTATTTCACGTTGTTTAGATTAATGCATGTCCTTTTGATGAACCAAAACCCTAGATATCATTCTAAGCATTGTTTGGAAGCAAACAACAGTGATGTATACTGCATCTCTGCTAAATATGATATTGGTTTTGAGCCTAGAGTTAATGTGTTGAAGCCCCATACTACCGAGGAGACCAAAAATGAATGAACATGCACAAAATACATCATTTTTGGAAACTATACGAACTACCATGGTAATGGAATTAATCCTCTTTGGTTATCATGGTAACGCATGTCACCGATTCTGGCAACCGCGATAATGCAAGGCATTACCACAGTAATGCATTCTAGACCCTATTTTTCGAGTCTTCATGCGCAGATCTGAATGATTATGGCAGTACCCTTCTTTACCACAATACACAAAAGAAGAACATGATATTACATACCTAATATTACTTAAATGCACACCAATTACTTTTTAGATTAAGTGGACATTTAATCATGGTTTAAGGATACTGAATTATGATGTCAAACCATTATAGGTTGAAGATTTGAATCATCAGAACAAGGATTAGAACAGGCGGAGCATAAGAATAGGTTGAAGTGATTGCCTTGCTCCCTAGTATTATTTGAATTTTGATGCTAAACATGTGATGTGTTTACATTGCTTGAATTCCTACAACCATGTTATGATGTTAATTATATGATTTGTGAATGGCATGAATGTTGAATGCTATAATAACGTGAGCTATATGTCCATGTTCAATTTTTACAAGCTTTTATAACATGAGATGATTATTGCTTCATTTTTGTTTCTATGAGATGATTAGCTTGATTACCTTGTTGTATGATGATGTGTGATGATAACTATGCATAAAATGAGATGTTATTGATATTCAAATAAAGATAAATTAAGAGTTAAACCACGTACTGTCGTAGTGGTCCATGGGAGATCATTGTGGGTGTTATCGTGATATGGAATGATGGGTTTGTCCCTAGTTCCCGATGATAGAACTATGGGTATGACCCTAGTTCTTTGCCGATGGAGCAATGGGTGTGACCCTAGTTCCCGGGTTTGGTAATGGGTGAGATCCTATCCCATTGGAATTTGGCATATAGTGCATTTTTTTCGTTTTCTCCAACATGATAATGATGAGAAAACACCAAGGTTAGAACCCTTAGGTCTAATTAACAATTGTTAATAATTAAATGTCTAAAATACCTAATGTTTGATAAGTGATTCCATGTTTTGTGTTTGATTTAAATAATGCTATTGATGTATTGTGTATGATCCACTGGGCTCTCGAGCTTACCTCAACATTTCCATTTCAGGTGATCATTGAGACACTTTAATTTATAGTACAGTTGGGTGTTGTTTAGATATTCACAAGCTTCATGGGGAGGTTGTGATTTGATTTACTTTATTTTTGTTTATAAACATTAGTTGAACTGGGCAAATGACCCCTTTTATTGGTTTTGTCTTAATGATTTTAGGAGTTGGTATTGGGCCACATGGGCCTATTTATAGACGATTACTTGAACATTTTGCGTCAAGTCTTGTTCAGTTTACTTCATGAGTTTTGATGAGATTTACTATGTTTTATCTCCTATTGATATCTCTTGGTGTGTCCATGAGAATGATGGATGATTCACATGTGATTATGAGGACTAGTCAGACGACAAAATTAGTAACATCCTAGTTTTCGGTGGTTGACACGTGTAGTACTTCAATGATACATTTAATGATTTATGGATGCATCTCTCCCTGCATGACCCCAATGTGATAGAACCAAACAACCGAGAACTTGGATGTTACATGCTTGCATAATAGATAGCTCTAAACAACTTGTCACGCATTTGTCCCAAAACAACTCCAATAGCATAAGAACTAGCCTCACACATGATCTTAAAGGGTTCTCTCCAAATAGGAGTTGACATAACAGGAGCAAGCACGAGTGTCTTCGTAATTGTAGTAAACGCCTCAAGGCACTCATTGTTGAAGTCAAACTCAGCTTCTTTCTTTAATAGATGGCATAAAGGATGAACAATATTAGAGAAATTCTTAATGAATCGGTGATAGAAACCCATATGCCCCAAGAAGCTACGAACTTCCCAAATAGTTGTAGGTGGTTTCAAGTTCTCAGTTAGTTCAATTTTGGCATGATCCCCCTCTAATCCTCCAACTAAAACTTTATGCCCCAAAACTATGTCCTCTCGCACCATAAAATGGCATTTCTTCTAATTTAAGACTAGGTTTTTTTCTTCACAACGAGATAGAATATTTTCTAAATTGACGAAGCAGCCATCAAATGTAGCACCAAACACTAGGAAGTTATCCATGAAAACTTCCATAATGTCTTCTATCATATTAGCAAATATAGCCATCATACACTGTTGGAAAATAGTCGGTGCATTGCACAAATTGAAGGGCATCCCCCAAAATGTGTGGGTACCATAAGGGCAAGTAAAAGTGGTATTTTCTTAATCTTCTAGAGCAATAACAATTTGATTGTAACCTGAATGCCCATCCAAGAAGCGATAAAAATCATACCTTGTAATGCAGTCTAGCATCTGATCCAAAATGGCAAAAGGAAGTGGTCCTTTCTTGTAGTTTTGTTCAACTTTCTATAATCAATGCAGACTCATCACACATAGTAGTTCTAGAAGCAATAGTCTCACCTTGATCATTTGCAATCACAGTTATTCCTTTGTTCTTTGGCACCACATGAATAAGATTGACCCACTATGAATCTGAGATAGCATATATAATACCTGCCTTTAGCCATTTCATCACTTCTTTCTTAATCACTTCCTTCATGGTAGGATTAAACCTCCAATGATGCTCTACTATAGGTCTATGAAACTCCTCTATAAACACTTTGTACATGCATATTGTAGGACTAATGCCCTTTAAATCTTCAATTTTCTACCCAATGGCAAACTTATGTTCTCAGAGCACTCATAGTAATGTATCATCTTGAATAGTTTCTAGCAAGGATGGGGCTCCACCCAAATAGGCATACTTTAAATGATTAGGAAGAGATTTCAAATCAATAGCCTTAGGAAACACTTGAGAAGTTTCAAATTGAGAGAAATCAAACAAAGGAGTGTTTGTGCTATGTGGCTCAGGTGCTGAGGCTTTCAATGCTAAAACATGTAGTCTCTCATCTTCGGTCATGGGATGGGTAGAAAAATAGAGCGAGAAATGCACCCAACCATGTCATCGTGAGAGCTAAATTTGTCCACAACTTCAACAATGCAAGAATTTATCACATCCACTCTCTTACATTCATGTACATTGCTTGGGAATCGCATATACTTGCAAAGGTTGAAGACTACTTGCTCTTCATTCACTCTTAAAGTAAGTTCATCCTTATTATGTACATCAATAAGTGCATGGTCTGTAGCTTGGAAGGGCCTCCCAAGAATCAATGGTATCTCCCAATCTTCTTCTATATCTAGAACAACAAAATATATCGAGAAGATGAACTTATCAACCTTTAATAACACCTTTAATGATGCCCC
>JAJIYU010016632.1:0-12049 GCA_030144865.1 Tinospora cordifolia | reverse complement strand
CGGCAAGCATTGACTTCAGTGACGTAACACTTATCTTTAATAAGTAAAACTTCAATTTAGAATTTTAGATATAAAATAAATGTTCTGTTCATGAAGAGAACTTTGCCGCCCCTGTTGTTTTTTCTTAAATAGCAAGTCTCTGACTTACTAACAAAACCGATCATATTAAAATAAAAATAAAAAGTCAATTCCTTGTAAGATTTTTTAGCCATTTTTATGACAATAACATTAGATTTTATTTTTTTTAAAAAAATAAGTAAATAAAAACATTGCGTCAATCTTAATTTAGAAGCGTGACTATTTAGACTCGGTTATAAATCTAGCTAGAACTAATTAAAAAACGCAAGAAAATCTCAAGAGAAAAAAATCTAGAAAGGAAAATAATGCATATTCTCATAGAGTCTTATAATATTGTTAAGACTGTTTTGTTAACAACCTTGCAAAAAAAGCTTAATAGAACAAAACCTTAGCTGAAAGAAAAATAGTATAGTGCACTAAACAATAACTCATCTTTATTTTCTCTCTATGATGATATGTGTGGACTTTCTTTTGTTATCATATTTGAAATATCTGTGTAAGTCATTGCATCCCGATACTATATATAAGTTTCTGAAATGTTGTATTCGATTTTATTTGTTGAATATCAATTTTATCATTCTACGGAAGCTCATATGTGAAAAATAAATTTGCTGAAACATGTTTGGCTTTGTCATTCTTATACATCTTTCTTTCAATTGGGCA
The DNA here is from genome assembly GCA_030144865.1 of Tinospora cordifolia. NCBI lineage: Eukaryota > Viridiplantae > Streptophyta > Magnoliopsida > Ranunculales > Menispermaceae > Tinospora > Tinospora cordifolia. The sequence goes on along the minus strand of JAJIYU010016632.1, from coordinate 11,308 downwards.
ATGTTTGTTGCACTATCTTCATATAATGTTGTAATATAATCTTTAGCAGAAGATACCTTACATAATCTTTAAATTTGTTGAATTATAAATCTCAATCATACATATCCTGACTTGTTTTATACATAACTTTGACTTACTAAGAAGGTCAATTTCATATAACATGTCTCAAACAAAACGGTAAAAATAAGTGTTCTTTTCACCAAGAGAAATTTGTCACCCTTATAATTTTTTCTTAAGTAGCAAGTCTATGACGTACAAAAAAAGGCGGTCATATTAAAATAAAAAAAATTCAATTTCTTGTAAAAACTTTTAGCAATTTTAATGACAATAACATTAAATTTAAAAAAAGGAAAAAAAAAACATTATGCTAACTATTTAGACTCTAGATTTTTATAAGCTCATCCTGTTCCTATTTTTTTCTTGAAATATTGAAAATACCTCATCTCTATTTTCTTTTTTTCAAAAAATAAAAATATTAAAAAAAGATTAAATATTTTAGAAATATTTTAGAATTTTCTAGTAAAAATATATTTAAAATGTGATTAGTTTATGAAAAAGTAAAACTTTTTCTAATCATAAAAAAGTGGTGTTGTATAAATTTCCTTTTGAACACTATATGCTATAATATACACTTAAATTATTAAATTAATTAATTCGTATTTTTAATCATAATATATATCCATAGCCGCAGTCAAATTTATATTTGGAAATGGAAATTTTTATTAATTAATTATCTGTTAAATTTTCAACATAATTAGCCTACGCTATTGTGACCCAATCTCTACGGCTAACACGCGTCCTCTCTTAAAGCAGCTTTACAGGGCAAAATAACCTATTTGCGAGGCCACCACTTTCTAGAACTTTAACAATAATAATAATGTAATTATTATTATTATATTTTAAATTAAATATTCCACTTTCTCCTTCAAACAAAAGTCGACGACGCAAACCAGTTACGAGTAAAGGGCACTAGTTATTAAGTGACTACAGATGTACCGAAGCACAACCTTTGGCAGTTCTCCACGTAAGTAAGACGCGGCGACGCGTTTTGAGGATCATATCCGTCCACGTCACTAACAGCATAAGCTGACTTGGCCCCAAGTCATTGCTAATCACGTACACCTGTTAGTAACTTAATGCACTACTTCCTTCATTACGTGTTGACATTGCTTCTTGTTTAATTCCAAAACTGCCCTGCCCTTAGATTTCTAGCTTTCTATTTCCTAGCGAGGCTGTTTGGATGCAAGAGCAGCAGATGATTGAAAATCCTGAATGGAATTGGCCCGTTTTAATTGACAAGTCCCCAACCAAGAAACTCACAAATTAAAATTGAGTTTGGGTCATTTTTGTATTGTTCAAGTTAGGCCAATTTGGAGAAGAATTGTAAAAAGTATTATACTTTCAAATTGCCCTTTTACTATGACTAATTTATATCATTTTTTTTAATTTTTGAGATAAAAGTATAAAATAAATATAATTAACTTCAAGTGCTAAATCAAAGGAAATAAAAAATAAATTTAAAAAATATGAGTATAAATAATATTTGATGTTATTACATGTACAGTGTGTTCGTGTTAGCCTAAAAAATTAAAGTGTTTTTTTTTACTACTGATATATTCTAATAAAAGGGATAATCTGATTTTGTTTGTACTCATATAATATGAAAATTTTAAGTCAACAGCGAGGATAAACAAAAAATAGAAAGAATATAACAAGAAAAAAATCAATAATAAAAATAAGAAAATTAAGATTTTGTTAAAGTAAAATATAGATAAATTACAATAGAAATATGTAAAACATGTTGTTGCATTAAATAGAAACTATGTACCTAATTTTTTGAACTAATATCAAGACTCATTCGATTTTAAAATGATTTGTCTATTTTTGCCAAATTTTTAAATAAAATCGTACTAAGTTCAATTTAAAAGGAGGCAAATGAAGGTAGATAAGTAGATGTCGGTGTATTTAACTATGTTTAAGCCTTTAATCATGAAAAAAGTAGGAAGTAGTTTTGCTTGATTGAATCTAGTTATAATTTCAGCTTTGCTCCTATTGTTTATGAAGCTAGGTTATTTAATAGTTTTGTACATAACCTAACAATGTATATACATAAAATAGAACGTTGATAGATATAGCCACCAGAAATATTTAATTTCTTGCTAAACATCATTTTTTATATGCAATCACAAGCTCTCAAAATATAAATTAAAAAGAATGTGGAATTGTCTAAAGAAGGGTTGGTCCCTTCTCCCCTAGTTTGCTTTGCTCAACATTATCATTTCTTTGCATGTAGGGTTCTATTTTGAGTTAATTCATTTTGAAGTTAAAAGATATATTTTCAAAAATTACTATCACCTAATTTTATATATTGTTAGAGCATATGGACAACTAATGAGTGACAACAGTAATTTAATAGAATAATTGTAATAAATTTAATAGAATAAGTGTTACTCTACTTCCTTAAGACAATGATATTCTGCTTAGGTACTCATTGCATATGACATTGATCACTCATGATATAATAAACTCGTTCAAAGTAATTGTAGCACTTCAAATCACTGGAATAGGGGATCAAAAATATCACCTCAACTTACAAATAATACATAATACTTGCAAACCTTAGAAGGAGAGAAGGAAATCAATTTTTTTTATGATTTTTGGGATGGAAAAATTTGAGAATGAGGTTCTCTATTTGTAGGCACATTGTGGTTGATCAAGACACTTGTTTATGCAACATTAGATTGCATCTTTTGCCCTCTAGGTATTTCAGTCACAATTTGATGGTTTTGATCATAGTAATCAGTTTGCTTGTGATCTAACAATCTCAATAGTAGCACTTGGTTTGAATAGATCTGACTATTCCATTGACGCACCCATACCTCTACCGTCAAATCTAAACGTTAAACCAAGATCTCATGCATTGATTCATGATACATTGAATCTAGATGTATATGATCCTACCTAGATTTACCTAGATTGACCATATGATCTACCTAGATTTTAAAAATAATAATAATAATAATATCAAAGCTTTCTAGCTCTCCACGATGATGCGCACGTTAGATTGCAAAGTGTTGTGCGCCCAATACGCCTTAAAACGCTCAAACGCTCTTTTACTCTCGTACAAACGAATGTGCAGATAGGCTTCTTTAAGTGGGAGCATGACGATAAAAAATTTAAGATTCTAGCTCTTTTTTTTACTTATAAAATATATTTGAAATTATTTAATTTTATATGTGGGATTAAACAACTTTTTAAATAAAACAAATGTGTTTACATTATCATGTAAATATCTTCGCATTTAATTTTGTATTCATATACTTACAATTTTAGGTAAATAAATTTAATATATAAAATATTAAGAATGACTTTGGTTCTATAAAATATGTTTATGAGAACCACTTAAATTTTTAGTTAAATATAATAAAAAAATAATCTTAAAATGGTTTTTTTTCCAACATATGTAAGGGTAACTTGGTCATTTCGGGAGCTTTTCTACATGTGTCAAAATTGAAAAGTGAAAAAATAAAAATAAAAATGAAAACGTCAGAGCTTAAAACTGCAAAAAATGCTCCAACTAAGCTGGCAGCCGTGGACTGGAACTTCCTCATTTGTGCAAGAAAATCTCGCAAGTGGGTCATACCTGTTTGGCCGCCACGTTTCCTCTTTCCCTTCATCTATAAAGCCCCCCAACATTTCCCACTCCACCTTGATCAACTAATTCCAATTTTCCATTTTTTCGATTCGGAAAGTTTCTGACTTTTCTCTGTTCCAGCTTCTTTGATCCGAGTTCTTATCTGGGTATTCGTTCTTTTTGTGAAAAAACGTGTGTAGTTTTCAGTGCAGTCATGAACGCTCTTGCGGCCACTAACCGAAATTTCCGGCACGCCGCTCGCATTCTGGGGTTGGATTCGAAGATTGAAAAGAGTCTTCTGATACCCTTTAGAGAAATCAAAGTAAGTCTGAGATGTTTTTGTAAAAAAATATTTCCAGAAAAATTGATTAAATACTGGTTTAACTGGGTTTTGATGATGATGATGATGAGAGCAGGTGGAATGCACAATTCCGAAGGATGATGGAACCCTCGTTTCCTACATTGGATTCAGAGTTCAACATGATAATGCTCGTGGGCCTATGAAAGGAGGGATCCGATACCATCCTGAGGTGATTTATTTATTCGTTTTTTTATTCCATCCCTTTTGATTTTTTTTATTTTTTTTTATTTTTTTGAGCATTTCATAGAGCGAGTGATTTAAGATATTGGGGTTTTTTTTTGTACTTTTTGATTGTATGTTTTTGTTTCTATATTTCTGGAAATTATTGGATAATTATCTGATAATGGGTATGACTGGATTAGCTGAAATATTGGGTGGAAATTCAAATGAGATTGAATTGATCTTGAAACCATCAATGTTTACAACTAAATATAGATGCGATTCTTCTATATAAAGTTCATGATCAAAGTTTTAAACTTTTTATTTTATTTATTTATTTATTTTGGAGTGTAATATTTTTACTCTTCCTGTTGTATCAATTATGATTCCTGTGACAGGCCCCTTTTGGTTGAGTGTTTAAAAGTGCTTTTATAGCAAAGGCTGTTTTGAAGGTGTTTGACAATATCTACTCTGTACTAACTTGGAGTGAGAAAATAACTTTCTTCTTTTTTTTGCCAAGTTGGGTGGGATGGTGGTACCAACTTTTTCATAAAATGTTTTCTCTGTGAAAACTTTTCTTAAAGCATCTTTGCCAAAGCTGTACCAAATGGAGCTTGAATCTTATATCAATTCTCAAAGAAATCAATTTCATTTACAAGGATTTCCTTATCAAACTGGATGATGATGCAGAATTTTATAAGCTCTGGCTCTTCCTTTTTTTTTTTTTTTTTTTTGCTTGATTAATGGAGAAAGACAAGGCTTGCTAATATGTAGTTCATGTCTTATCACTTGTTTCCTCTCAAGATCTAATGAAAGAAAGAGTTCTGTTTAGCCGAACCTTGCAATTACAAACTTGAGGCATCTAGTAAACATGTCTTTCAGATGATCTGCCTTTTGTATTACTGAAGAATTGTATAAAGAAGTGCATAATTTTGACATTATTCCAGTTTACAGCATGGTAATCCATTTTTTATACTCTTCCTTGCCATTTATATGCACAAGGATAGATTGCAAATAATCTTTGGATAAGTATGCTTTTCTTTGACTTCTGACACTGAAACATCAGAAAATTTTAGTTTATCCTTTTATCAGCATATCAAACATGGCTGGGTTGTTTTTTGATCTGATGATTTTAATTGCCCAGTTTAGATTCTTGAAGTGACATCATTTTAAGTCTTCTCCTTTTTCTGTCTCTTACTCTAACAAATAAGCAATTCATATTAATGAGTTCTACATCTTGTATTTTTTACTAAAATCTGTCAATTAATTGCTACAAGGTGGACCCTGATGAGGTGAATGCTTTGGCTCAACTTATGACATGGAAGACTGCCGTAGTTGACATTCCTTATGGTGGAGCTAAGGGTGGGATTGGATGCACACCAAAGGAATTGAGTAAAAGTGAGTTGGAGCGGCTTACACGTGTCTTCACCCAAAAGATACACGATCTCATCGGGATTCACACTGATGTTCCTGCCCCTGACATGGGAACCAACGCGCAGGTCTAACCTGATGTTCTTTGAATTAAGTTTTGGGATTATGGACATACTTGATTTTTCCTTGAAAGGAACTGATTTTTTTTTTTTTTCTTTTCTTGTGGATGTGGACAGACTATGGCATGGATTTTGGATGAGTACTCGAAATTTCATGGTCATTCACCGGCAGTTGTCACAGGGAAGCCCATTGTAAGTTAGAACTGCAAAATAAGTAAATGGTCTAGCTTTAGATTTGGTTGTTCTCCAAACAAAATGTATATGATTTCCACATTCCTTATTGGATACTGTAGGATCTTGGTGGATCTTTGGGTAGGGAAGCTGCAACTGGGAGAGGTGTCGTTTATGCAACTGAGGCCTTACTTGCTGAACATGGGAAGTCTATTGCAGGCTTGAAATTCGCGATCCAGGTACTCCCAACATTTTTATTTCTTTTTTCATTTTATTTAGGAGTGTATTCATTATCTATTAGGAATGTTAAGATTATCAAATGCTATGCAATTTTTATACTTAGTAGCAAACCATAAAAATTTCAGGGATTTGGAAATGTGGGTTCTTGGGCGGCCAAGCTCATTCATGAGAGAGGTGGTCATGTTGTCGCAGTAAGTGACATTACTGGCGCAATAAGAAACCCTGATGGACTTAATATTGTATCTTTGCTTAAGCACAAAGAAACCACTGGAACTTTAAAAGATTTCGACGGTGGAGATGCCATGGATCCCAATGAGTTGCTGGGCCATGATTGTGATGTTCTTATTCCCTGTGCTTTAGGTGGAGTGCTTAGCAAGTTCGTCTCTCTTCTCTCTCTTTCTCCAAGTTCCTTCTTGCATTTGTTTATTATTTCTTATAAAGCTTATTGTCTAATCATGCTCCACAATTTTTCTAAAAACAATATCATTAATGATAAATATTTGAAAATATTGCAGGGAAAATGCAGGAGATGTGAAAGCTAAATACGTAATAGAAGCTGCAAATCACCCTACTGATCCTGAAGCAGACGAGGTACCGTAATGTGTTTTCCCGTACCCATCATTGAGAGCATGGATTTTTATTAGTCCAAAAGCCTGACTTCACATATTTTATACAGATCTTAGCTAAGAAGGGAGTCACTGTACTACCTGACATTTATGCAAATGCTGGAGGTGTCACTGTTAGCTATTTCGAGTGGGTTCAGGTATTTGGAACTTGTCCTTTTTTTCCTTCCCTTAGTTTCCAAGGCATTGAATGTTACAAATTCCATGGAAATTCTAACTTGTTTTCATCACTTGTGCAGAATATTCAAGGCTTCATGTGGGATGAAGATAAGGTGAACAATGAGCTCCAAAGATACATGAGGAGAGCTTTCCATGACATCAAGAAGATGTGCCAGGCTCACAATTGCAGCCTTCGGATGGGAGCATTTACTCTAGGGGTGAATCGCGTTGCACGAGCTACCCTCTTGAGGGGTTGGGAGGCATAGAAAACATCTCATACTTTTTCTTATTTCTCTGATCGAATTTTCTTCCTATAGATAAAGGGCTCAAGAAGTCTGATTATTATTCTTCTTTCAATTTTTTTCTTCAAATAACTGTGAAAATTTACATTTTAATGACAGAACTAATACGAAAATGATGCTATATGCTCATGGAGTTGCTAATCACATTACACAACTCTTGTCAAAATTCTCTTTCAAATTGATGTTTTGAGTTTGAATTTGTTTTGCTTTTTTTTTTTTTTTTTTTTTTTTTTTTTGAATGCATGCCATGTAACTGAACTAATTGGTTTTGATTGGCTCGTGATTTGGATACAGCTTCTTTATTTTTCATTTCTTGAAAATTTGAGAATGGAGAAAACATGTTTGGTTTGTCTAATTTCAAAAATGGGGAAAAAAATATACCCTATTGAATATGGTAGCATAAATCCTTATTTTTGGATTTTAAATCAAACACAACCTTACAGTAGCGTGAAGAGAAGAAGGGTAGAAAAGTAGACAAAACGGGGAAAAAAAAAGGCCCTGTTGAAAATGCTTTTGATAAAACTTCCAACCTTAGAAGTTGACAAAATTGACATGGATTCGCCCATACCTTACACTGACAAGAAGGGTAGGAAAGGATAAGCTTCATTAATCCCAAAGCATGGGCTTCCATTTTATGCAATTCTCACAAGACAATAAAGGAAGAAAGAAAGAAGGGGTAATAGAAGCTAGAAATCGATCTCAACTTCTTCAACAGCATCTATGGCTTCCATTGCCATATCTGCTTCTTTGCAAAAAGCTTGTGGTACAAAACATGTCACAAAGAAACAATATTCTGTCATTAGAAGTAAAAGCTCCCATGGAGCCAAGGAGGTGACTCATGTCATCCCCATGAACGTTGAGGAAAAAAGACACAGCTCTCTCAGCCTAACAGAACAGGAAGAGAACACCATTGCCCGAGACAAGGTTTCGAAGGAACAAGAAGTTTGTTCATCCAATCCAAGATTCAATGACAAAAGATGGAAAAACGGCACGTGGGATCTGAATATGTTTGTTAAACATGGGAAGATAGACTGGAATAGTGTCATTCTTGCAGGTGATGACAGAAGCTTCATCTATGGCTTAACTAGTTTGAAATTTAGCTCAAAGGATTCATATAAATATACTCTCTCCTTCTCCTTTACACAATCTTACATATTGTTTATGTTGTGCGGTCTTGTAGAAGCAAGAAGGAGAAAGTTTTTAGAAATGTATCCTGAGGCATCAACAAACCAAGCTCCAGTCACTTTCAGAAGCTCCATCATACCTTGGTGGGCATGGCTAAAAAGTTACTATCTCCCAGAGGCAGAGCTGCTTAATGGTTGTCAACATCAGCTTTTACATACACCATTACTGCCACAGTTTCTTCATTCTTGTGCTTACCATTTAAATTCTTCTTCATCCTACAGGTCGAGCTGCAATGATCGGATTTTTTGCAGCTTATTTTGTTGATCTTTTAACTGGGCTCGACATGGTAGGCCAAACTGGAAACTTCATCTGCAAGGCGGGATTCTTTGTAACAGTGATCGGAATAATATTACTCCGACAAACTGAAGATTTTGGGAACCTGCAAAAGCTAGTCGAAGAGGCTACATTCTACGATAAACAATGGCAAGCTACATGGAAAGATCAAAAGGGCAACACTTCTTCAGCAAAACAAGATCAGGAAGACTAATTGAATCTTGTAACCTTACAGATGCTAAATGCAGCATTGATCATCGTATAAAGCTTTTAAACATTTTACTTCAAACTAACTCCAAATTACAAAGTGGGTCATCTCTGACTTAAAGCATTTTAGTTAAAACAAAATTCGAAGAGATTATTTCCAAACTCAATCACCTTCATGTCAAAGAGGAGCAACTTTCCAGCCCGCCTATTGTTATAAGCACTCAAATAATATGAAACCAAAGCAAGAAAAATAACACATATGGAAACTATATTATCAAGATCATGCTCTATGATGATGATAACACAACTCAAAAAGTCCTTTATACCGGTTAATATTTTCCTGTCATAAACATAGAAAATGCTTGATATATATACAAAACCATGATTCTTTGCAGAGAATAATGCTCAGAGAATGAAAATTATTGTAACAGAATGACAGTACAAATAAGAGTAGTGATTTATTGCCTTCTTTGATCAATATGCGATGGACTCAATCAAGGGTAATCCAAAACTACCTGGCTCCACATATTTGCATGACTGTAAATACTGAAACAAACTTCCAGATTCTCCACTGTTCCTTTTTCTTTTAAGAGTCTAACAAAATAATAGTAATAGTTACAATCATCTTCTACAACATGTTTCAACATAATTGTAGAAATAACTAAAAATCAAACTTCAGAACACCCTGAAAGTTATTGAAACCTGTAACCTAGACGTAGAAGCCAAACGCTCAATTATCAGGACCTTGTCCCAACTTCTAAAATATTACAACAGGAACTAATAACAATTCAACAAGTACACAAGTCATATGAAAGTATTAATACAGTTTGAAGAATCCACATAGGAAATAAGGAGGCCTACATTGACATGGATGATTAGTCATGAGATAGAAGAGATTAGAAGCACATTAAAGAAGTTTTCTGTGGATGTAAGGTAAGTAACGAATGAAGTAAGTATTAACAACCATGCACAATGGAATAATACTTGAATGGTGAAACAAATACAGTAGTTACTTGAATTCCATCGCAAATTTCAGTTGCACCAAAGAACCAAGAATCTTGTGAATATCCATCAGAATGCAACCACAGAACTATGAGATACCCAACACTATGAATATTACATCTTTGGATCAAATATCACAAAGACTAGAATCGTAAATGATAATTGGCGAGATTTATGAAGTGCAGCTTTGATTAACACCTTAAATTCTTCAGAATTACAACAATTTGAAAGAGAGATAGAAAAACAAGAAAGGAAAAAAGAAAAGCAGAATCCCGAACTGGATCACTGTTCTACTCTATATTAAAAGCTAAAACAAAGACACTACAATAAGAAAATTACACCAGACCTTGTGAAACCTGAAAAGCCCATTAATCCTTGGAAGCACTAGAAGTCTCATCCTGCCAAGTTGCTTGCCATTGCTTGTCATAGAAGGTTGTTTCTTCCAGAAGCTTCTTAAGATTTTCAACATCTTCATTCTTTCTAATCAGAAGTACACCAAGGACGGCTACAAATAGAAGAGTTTTGCAGAAGAAGTTTCCCATCTGATCAACAAGACCTACGCCCGTCAAGCTATCCACAAAATAAGCCATGAAGAATCCAATCATTGCAGCACGGCCTGGGGAAGAAACAAAGATACTCCTTTTTAAAGCAATTTTTATTAGGTAAATGATAAACTCACAAATTACACAAAACCAAGGGTGAGAAAGATAGATTTGGTTTTAAAAGAACACCTACTTAATTTGTGAGATGAGGGAATCAAAACTAGTAAATTACATAAAACCACATTCAACATGTTCAACAAATAAGTGATCTGATCAAAGACCAGGCATGACAAGGATCAAAAAGCCAACCATTTAGTAGTTCAGCTTCAGGAAGGTGGTATCTCTTGACCCATGACCACCAGGGAATGATGGAAGTGTCAAAGACTACAGGATCATCGTTACTAGATGATTCAGGGTTGTCCCGAAGCCATTTTCTCCTCCTAGCCTCTGAAAAAGAATTAACCAAGAAAATATATGAGCACCAGCGAATAGAGAAAGTTAAAAAGAAGTTGAAGCAAAAATTCTTTCTTTCATGAGCAAGCTGTCAATTGCACTGTCCCTTCATTGAATCAATAAATTTCAAACAAGGACAAAAAATATTCTCTTTTTTGTGGTATTTAATAGCACATATGTCATATCTATGCCGTCTAATTTTCATTGTCTGTACTAGAAGTCTAAAAATAAATAGATTAAAACCCCGTTTCAAATATCAACATCATTTTAACCATTGAAAAAACAAGTACCCAACTATAAAGTAACTTGTCCCATATTTCCATGTTTCCATTAATGGACCATGTTCAGCACATTTTTCTTGGATCATGGTATCCAAAATTGAGGGCCTCACCCTGCCAAACTCCAACTAGGATACCAGGGACCACATGTTCCGATGCTAAGCTATACAGCCAGGAATTGGACCGAACTCATCTGCCTCAGTTAGAATCTCCATGCCTCTCCTCTTAT
>JAJIYU010016631.1:0-12102 GCA_030144865.1 Tinospora cordifolia | reverse complement strand
CTTAGTAAAGAACATCAAGGGCTTCAAAAACCCTTTTGGTCTAAATTACAACTCTAAACAATTGGTTGATTGAAACGCCTAATGTATGCAAGTGTTTGAATTATGGATGTGCTATTGAGTTGAGTTTGAAAAATGGTTGTTTAATTAAGATCCACTGAGCTTTGTGCTCACCCCTTCCTTCTATTTTTCAGGAATTTGAAATCATGAAGATCATAAGATTTTGGATAGCTTTTTAGCAAGTTTCTATTTTCTTAAAGTTTCTAATTTTTATGTAAGGGCATGTTGCCCAATTTTGAAATAAGACTTCCGCTGAGAATTGATTTTAATTTTATGAATCTTTTTTGATAAACAATGTAATGGTTTATTCTTGAATTAGAAAGTTATGTACTTTCTTTTATTAATAAAGAAGTTGAACTTTTCTTTACCTTTAAATGCCTTGATTTTATAAATGTGAAAGTGCACTATTGAATTTATTCTAAGGCATGTGGTATTGGAAAATAGAAAGTCAAGTGTGTGTCGCTTGTAAAGTAACATGACCCAACCCGCCAATTGGTTAAGTCCACCGTCAAAAGGAACGGTGGTTATGTCCAACTCTCAAATCAAAGAGTGTGGGGGTTGGGGTGTTACAGCATATAGCTAGTTTCTCCTAAGGGTCTCTAACACGATCCTTAGGTATTCTAGATGTTCAGCCTCAGACTTGGAGTAGATCGAGATATCATACATGAATACCACCACAAACTGGTCTAGGTATTATCTGAACACTCGATTCATCAAATCCATGAAAGCTACTAGGGTATTAGTTAAACCAAAGTGCATAACAGTAAACTCAAAGTGTCCATATCTGATTCTAAAGGCTCTCTTGTGGATATCCAACTCCTTGATCCTCTACTAATGGTAGCCTAATCTAAGATCAATCTTAGAAAAATGAGTGGCTCATCGCAATTGATCAAATAGATCATCAATCCTTGGCAAAGGATACTTATTCTTCACTGTCACTTGGTTCAGCTTTTGATAATCGACACATAGTCTCGTAGAACCATCTTTTATTTTTACGAACAATATTGGAGCTCCCCAGGGTGATTCACTTGGCTTAATGAATCCTTTCTCCCATAGCTCATCTAGTTGAGCCTTTAACTCAACCAGTTCTACTGGCACCATTCTATATGGAGGTATGGCTATAGGGTTGGTTTCAGGATAAAGTTAAATTTTGAACTCTAACTCCCTAACTGGTGATAGTCTTGGTAATTCGTCTGGGAACACATCCTCGTACTCACTAACCACGGCTAGGTCTTGTATTCTATTTAGGTTAGTTAGCTCTTCTTCAGTGAGTTCCTTGAACTCATTCGTCTGCTTCAGACAGTTCAACAAGGCTATGGTTGGACTTCTCAATAGTTTTCGCATATCCCCATTGATTTTGATGTTTTCCCTAGAAGGTAGAGTTATGGTTACTTGTCTCTTAGGACAATCTATATGGGCTTGATACCGGTCTAACCAGTCCATCCCCAGGGTTACATCATAGCCATAGAAAGGTAGGGTGCATAGGTCAATTGTTAAAAGTTTGTCCTCAAATTTTAGATCACAACTACACATTCTTTTTGAAGTCACAGTAGTCCCCATTGGTGTGCACACATTCAAAGTTACAGGCAACGGTTTCGTCACAAGTTGTAACCTATCAGCTAGTTGTTCGGAGATTGTAATCAACGGTTTCGTCACAGATCTCTTCGTCAGGATAGATTGATTGGACACATCGCTCAGGTACTTTTCATTTAAATTTCGAGGACAAAATTTCTTTTAAGGGGGGGGGGAGATTGTAATCACCCTAGGTCTTATAATGCGTCCACGTCAATATGAAGTTTTGAAAATTCTAAATAAATATAAAAATGATTGGAAACTTGTTTTTAATGATCATTGTATGTTATTTAATCAAGATAAAATAAATTAGAACATTCGGATAGTTAGAAACGTGCGGAAAATAGCATTAAAAAACAAGACATCACACTGCCGACCGCGGTCCGTCTGATGCCGATCGCAGTCCGTGGTGAGAAAAATTTGGAAAAAAGGAAAAATACAATGTAGACCGCGGTCCTTACAGGCCGACCGCGGTCATCAGTGGAAAAGTGCAAAAAACAGAAACTAGGTCACATGGGTGACCGCGGTCCATAAAGTGCCGACCGCGGTCCATAAAGGGATGACCGAGGTCCATAAAGTGAAGGCCGAGGTCCATGAAGAGAAATCTGTCCAAGGACCGAGGTTCGTCTGACGCCGACCGCGGTCCGTGTGCGACCTATATATAGGTTTCAAGCTCCGATTTTCTCATTTTGCACTGAAACTGCTTGGGATTTGGAAGAGACGACGGGAGAGCGATTTGAAGGTGAGTTTCTTGATTTTCTTTGAGTTTTCTTTAAGATTTAAACTCATAAATGAGTAGCTACTAATGGTTAGTGAATCAAAGTGATGAAGATTCATTTATGAACTTTGTGTTGTGGGTTTAGTGGCTGGAAACCAAGCCAAATGGGATAAGTTGTTGTTTATTCCCTTTTATGTGTGTTTGGACACTAGTATGATGGATTCAGAATGGTTGTGTGGTTATAGAAATGAAGGGATTGATTTCATTGAAACAAAATCCAGATTTTAAGGCTTGATCAACGGATTTCGGTGAATAAACAATGTGAACAACCATTCTTTATTTGGTTTATGTGTTTAAATGATTGTTGGGTGTCCAATACACTAGATTTAAGTGTTAAACTGGATTAGGAATTACAAGTATGGTGTGCACGTGTGAAATCCCATTATTTAGTGAAAAATTGTGTGTAGACCGTAGTCCACACCGTACTGACCGCAGTAAATGGACATGGATGTTGTTTTTGGAAAGTTTTGGGTACACTCTAAAGCATTGATTGATAACGAGCCCTTAGGGTCGGGTTAGATGTGTATTAAAGGCCCAAAGTAATGTATCATTACCAACTAATGATGCAGATTGACGATATTGGACTACTGTGCGAGGGGTGACGCTCTAGCAGCATTTTGGCGTGTACAGGTGGGGTTGACTATCTCTTCCTCACTCTTTAGTATTATGCGGATGTAGGATACGGAATATGATCCATGTTTAAATTCATGTACTTAGTATCATGCTAGGAATGTATGCCTTGGGTGGATTGATTAACATGATATCCTAATGTCTGGTTACTCGCTTTCTAGTACTAGGATATTATGATCAGTTTGGTGATTATTTGCTTTCTTTACTTAGGTTAGCATTTGAATAAGCATGTTTGTATGCTATGTGGAATGAAAACTATGATTGTAAAACTAAAGAACATTAAAGGTTTATTAAGAACTCCACGTACCGGGGTGATGGACGAGCACTGGTGGGACATCGCGTTGAGGTTCTCCGGATGTCCCAGGATGTCATTGTGGGTATCCCCAACTAAGCCAAACTGCGAGTGGCCGTATGGGACCCTCGAATTTGGAAAGTCATGAGGATTTTTCCCTTGGTTTCAATATCTTCTTGGGTCATGGTCTCAGAGGTAAACTTCTGTTTGATAAAGATGTATTGACTAATTGTGTTCAGGACAACAATTGGGATACCGAGGGTGGTTCACTCTTTTGGTTAATTCCTAATATCAAATGGTACATTCCTGATATTAGAGCGAAACGGATAAACTGACTAAGTGTTTGAAACACCCCTAATGGTTTGAAACTGTTTGCATGTTTCGTATGCTCGTTTGTATAATGCTATTGATGTGTAGGGGAGATCCACTAGGCTTTTGAGCTCACCCCATTTTTATTTTACAAGTACTCATGAGCCCTGTGCTCAGTGAGGATGCAGACCGGAGACTGGAGGATGTGTAGTGAGAGAGAGAGTGATATTTTTGTTAAACTATCTCTCTATTTTGTATAGTTTTTACGATGTATATTTTGAATTTGGCCCGGAGGATCATGTATCATATTTTTGTATATGTATTCACAGGACTGTTCTTACCATTTTGAACATTGTTTTATATTGATTGATAAACTGATGATTTTTAGTTATGGTATGGCTAAACAGTGTTCAATGATTTAAAAGATTTGATCTGAAAAGTGCTTCTGCTACTATTATCTTGATTTCCAGTATAAATATGATTTTGAACATCCGGTGAATTTGATTTGAAATTAATTGCTTAGTAAAGCATGAATAAAATGATTATTTGAAATTAAGAAATGATTTGAACCTCGTGTATAGAGATTTGTAGATAGAATGATGATAACTGTCGCACGCCTGGGGCCTCGGCGGACCACGCGCCGAGCTTGGAGCCGCGACACGCCCGATGACAGGGCCTCAGATTGACAGACACGACATCCGGTCCGGGGGTCTGGGTGTGACAAAGATAAAGGATTTTGAGGCACCCAAATCAAATAACAATCTTACAGCAACATTAAACAATAGGAACATACCTTTTACTGTAGGGACCTGGTCTACCTGGGCCTCAATCGCAAATACTCTGACCTGTTTCTAACCACGACCCTAGTTCTGCCCACGGCCCTGGTTCTGCCCATGATTGGCTTTATGGTTATGAGATCTAGCTTGAGGACGACCTCCTCCCTGAGCATTCTATGGTTGCTACTACTGGAGAGCCTGGGCTGGTGCAGTTAAGCAGGCTCTAGCAAGATGGCCTCTCTGTCTACATAGGTAACACAACCCCAATCTCTTTGCCTGCTCCCTTACCTCTCCCTTATTCTGCCCCTGTCTCTTTGGGGCCTTACCATTGTGGGCCCCTTGTTGGTCTTTCTTGTTCTCGGGCCACTTATTTGATCCCCTCAACCTTTGTTCCCAATTAAGTTCTTGCTCTAAAATCAAAGCCCATTCAACTACTTCTTTGTAGGTACGAAGGTCCAATGCCATAAGCACCTTCCGGATCTCAATCTTGAAACTCTATGCAAACCTAATAGCCTTCATTTTCTCCCCTTTGATCATATCTGGAGAGAACTTGGCTAACTCTATGAACTTCCTCTCATATTCTGCCACAATCAGGTCTCTTTGATTTAGCTTGACAAAGTCATTCTAAAGCTTTCGAAGGGTCACTTGAGGGAAAAACATTCCGTAGAAGTGCTCTTTGAACTCCTCTCAGTTCATTGCTTCAATCTCAGTATCGGGGTCCAACTGCATCATTCTCCACCATCCTCGGGTTGGTCCCTTGAAATGGTGTATGGCCAGTGCCACTTTTCGTGGACCTATCATGTTTAGTGCATTCAACCGTTCTTCCATTTCTTGGTACCAGTGGTTAGCCTGGATGCAGGTCTCAGTACTGTCAAAAGGTGGAGGGTTAAGCTTTTGTGAATTAATCAGGAGCTTCGTCTGTTTCACATCCTCCTGCTCCTCTTGGTTCCTCTAACATTCTTGAGGTACCGATGCTAGTGGTGGAACTAGAATAGGTTCAGGTACCTGCGGCTGTGGCGCCACCTAAGGGATCATTTGTGGTAGAGCCCTCAACAGTTGGTCCAGTACTCACTGAGACATCTCAGTCATCATTGCCTCTATCCTGTTCTCAATTCCAGCTAGCAGTCCTTGTTCTCAATTTCATCGAAGTGGCCGATCGGGTAGGGTGTCTTCTTGTTCTAGCCATTTGCTGTAAATCAAGCAGATCATCAATATTCGGCGGACATTCATACTATGATGACTCTAGGTTCATGTTTCTAGGTTCTCGATTCATTCAGTGGCCTAAAGGTTTAACCCACAAGAGATAGGTTTAAGCTCAACCACAGGGCGGGTTGGGTCCTATGTTACATTTACAAGTACACAACTTGCATTTCAATTCCTTTATTCTAACACTTATTGAAATATTCATAAGTACACTTCCATTGAGTTTAGTATTCAACAAGATAATACAAGTGAATAAAGGAAAACATCGAACTCTTTATTTATTCGAAATAAAGAACTACATTATTGAATTCATATAATCAAAAGAAATAGTACATAACTCTAAAATTTAAAACTAAAATTCGGCGAAAGTCTTTATTCAAAATTTGGGACATATGTCTTACAATATCAACTTTTTAAAAGTAGACTTTCAAAATCTATAGTCTTCATGTAATTCAATTTCTTGAAAAATAGAAGGAATGGGTGAGCACATAGCCCAGTGGATCATTCATTAAACAATTAAGTTACTAATTCGAATCAAAAGTACATCCAATTTCAATCACTTACAAGCGTTAAGCGTTTCAAACAATATCTTGTTAGTGTTGTATATTTAACTAAAAGGAGTTTTTAATCCCATAATGTTCTTCATTAAAGTGTTCCTATTATAGGATGGAATCATAATTCATCTTGTCACATTCCATTTGGAATAAGGATCACATGTCTCCATTCCAAGTATTTTAAAACACATCCACACTTAGTGATGTTACTCATGTACACTAAATATATGTAAAGAACACTCATAGCATCACTTAGACTACTATGATGGTACCTAGTTCTTATCTTCACTTTCTCATATTTAAATTCAAATAAATATGAAACAAGATCATAATAATTAATATCAAAATTTAAATAATCAAGAGAACATGGAAAACACAAATAACCTGCTAGAAAACTCAAAAATAAGCTTAAACATGATTTCTAAGCATGTTATGCTATCGTGCATGAATTCAAAATATAAAAACATGATAGCTGAAATTAAAACATGACCAAACATGTTTCAAACTAAAATTTAAACATGCTAAAATTTATCACATAACATGATAAAAAATACTAAAAACATGAATGCACTAAAGGCTTGAAGTAGTAAAATAGGAGTTCTAGAAATCTCCTCCACCTTAATCCAAGTTTCTTGTTGAATCTTGCAAAGGTTCCCCTTATCTGCCACTTTCATAACTTCAAGAACATTTAACCACAACAAAAATCACTTCAACAACTCTCTAAAATACTGAAATAAGAACTTCTAATACAAAAGAGAAAAGAGAAGTGAGAAGAGGTGCCAAGAAGAGGGCAAAAACAAGCAAAGTGGGAAGTGTCAACTCTTTGCTTTGGGATGAGATGAATGTGAGCAAGAGGGGTTTATATAGAGTTTCATGAGCACTAGAGGACGGTTTGGGCATGCTCACACAAGGAAACCTTTCCATTTCTCCATAGGGGCATTTTGGAATGCATAGATTGAATGTGCACACGATTTAGAATGTGGGTTGATTTGGTTTCCAATTCCTAGTGTGAACACAAAATATAAGCTTTATTTGATTTCCTATTTATATGTGAACACAAAAAGGATTTAGAATACTTACTATTCTTTGATTGGAAGTTAATTTAGGTGTGATATTGTGAGCAAGGCAACTTTCCAATATGTTTTGGTAATTGATTCTGTTTCTTATGCACACCAAATCAACAAAATTTGGCAATCTTCTATTTTTGAATTAGAAACTTCTAATCTTGTTCCTTAGGTGTTTAGAAACATTTTTCAACAACTTCTATTCTTAAATTAGAAACTCCTAATTTGGATTACTTGGGATGTTTTTGGTGTGTAGAGCATGGTGCATATGATCACATCATGGTACACATGGAATCATTCATTCATGATTTTTTAATACTAAGTGGGACATCTCATAAGGGTGGCATATCAGATCAATTTCATGGCACATGAGATCATTCTACATGAACTCAATTCAAGGAAACATCCCATGGAGCTTAGGGTAGGGTGAGAGTACACATGATCATGGTGTTCCACCATGTGACTTGTACATGCTTAGGGTGGCCATGACTTCATGGGTTCACAAAAATCAAATAAAATTTAATATCTCTTCATTTACAAGGAATTATAATTTATAACATATAATTTTAGAATCACATGAACCTAATGCAAATTTTAAGGTATGGTTTGGCCCAAAGTGATTTTCCCTCAAAAACTTTTCTTATTTAGGACCTACTGAGGTCACTAGGAAAATAAAAATCCAAATTTTGGCCAATTATCCTGATTTTTTGATATTGTTACTTAATGTCATTCTATTTCATTTTGGGTCATTTTGATTCCCCGAAGTACCCAAAATGACAATTCTTTCTAATTTAGACCACCTGAAGGGCGTTTGGTAAATGAAAACCCTAACCTCGACCAATTGTTTTAATTTTTGGATATGTTGTCTCCTTAGTTGTTCATGTCTCCTTCATTTCAAGTTGTGTTGGGTACCTAAGGGGCACTAAATGAAAATTTTGGGACTTGCCAGATTTAACCCTAAAATGAGCCCGGTTTTGTTTTGCACCAAAATTATATTAAATAAATGATAAATTTCATTAGGGTATTACATTTCTTCTAGGTTCTTTTCATGTATGGGTACGGGATTTGGTTTCAAAGCAAGTAAACATTATAGCGTGTTTTTCAATCAATCAAACAGTCAAGCTAGCACAATAAATTTCCAAACTTCCACCTAAGCTTCCAGGTTCAAGTGCCACATCCCACTCTACCCCTTCTACTTAGGTTTTCACCCAGAACAGAGCCGCACCCAAACAATTTCGTGAATTGTTGTATAATTATGGTTCCCAAGGCCACTATGCCCAGCTGTCCCATCCCAATGAGCATAGAAAAACTTGTTCTTACATAGCTACCGATCATTCACCATATATGGTCCATCATTCTTCGAGTCCAGGCTTCCTTCATACCCTTAAACTCCTATGCATCCCATACTACATAGCAATCGAAAGATATAAAAGCTTCCCAATCTCGCGTCTTGATCAAACAATTTTCTGTTTTCACACAATGTTTGTTTCTAGTAATGTCCTAGAGATTTATGCTTTTGATCCATTGTGCCACTCATGGCTACACCTGTTTCTATCTAAGGTCTATTATCTAGACCTATGGTTTTATCTGGTTGACTCACAACCTCTATCTAGTCAAGATACCACCTTTGGCATATTCAAGTTACTTACCCTAATTTTTCAACCTTCTAATTTTCTTTTGTAGAAAGTAAAGGTGTTCTTCAACTTAGATTATTCGTACAAGCTAGTAGGACAACCTCCAGATCGGATGGTGAAACCGAAGTCTATTTAGCAACCGTGTTTTCTAGGGCGGGATAACCCACCTCCCTTTCAATGTTTAACTTTCATCGGGATAAGGCTTATCCAGTATCAACTCAACTTGTAGTCTTTATATCCAAACAAAACATTTCAAAAATATTTATTTTCTTTTTGAAAACATTTTTTAGAAAATGTTTTCCAATTTCCAAATAGAAGGTAGGGCAATCAAAATTTTTATTTAACTCATTGTGAAACAATATACAATTAGGGTTTCTAATTCTTGTAAATCAACTAATGATTGACTTTCTAATTTTAGCCCAAGGCACCTAAAGCCTAGGCTCTGATATGACCTTTGGTATCAAAGGAAACTTTCTAATTTTGGCCTAGCAACTAATGCCTAAGCTCTGATATCACCTTTGGTATTAGCAGAAACTTTCTAATTTTGGCCTTGCAACTAATGCCTAGTCTCTGATACCACCTTTGGTATCAGAGAAAACTTTCTAATTTTAGCCCAGCAACTAATGTCCAGGCTCTGATACCACTTTTGTAACGCCCTGACCCCTCTATTCTTCACTATGAGTGTTTAGACTTAACCACTATTGAAAAAGTTGTTGAAATAGTAGACTTAACCACAAGGCGGGCCGAGTCCAGTGTTACTTTACAAGTGACACACATTTGACTTTCTATTCTCAATATCTCATGCCTTAATATAAAAACTAAACAAGACCACATAATAAGAGATAAAAGGGAATTCTAATCTTTATTAATTCATAAAGAGAAAAGTACATAACTTTTAATTAAAAACAATTACAGTGGAATTCATAACAAACTGGGCAAACATGCCCTACATAGAAGTTTCCAAATAAAATCAAAAGTGGTGCCCCAAATCCTTGCATATTCAATTTCTTGAAAAATGTTAAAGGAAGGGTGATCACTAAGCTCACTAGATCTTAAAAAACCATTTTCATATTCAAATCACTAACACATCCATAATTCAAACACTTTAAAAAATTAGGCATTTCAAGCATTAAAATTGTGTAAAGTCGTAACTTAGACCAAAAGAGTTTTTCAACCATTGATGTTCTCTACTAAGTGACTCCTTAGAGTAAAATATGAGATTTTTTAGCCATTTTCATTGGACTTTGGACTTAGGGACTCTAACCCACCAACCAATCACTTAGGTATTACAAACCTTATGAACTAATCATAAGAAGAGAACACCTATAGTAACCATGTGTCTACTATAATGGTACGTGGTTTGTAGCACCATCTTCTCATCTTAAATCCCACATTCATGAAATATAAATAAAATTTTAGAATATAAGAACAAACTAAAAATAAATTTCAAAATTTAATAAATTGCAAAACAAAAAACTGACCATTCAATATCATGCACCAAACTTTAGAATAACTCATAAACATGATACTAACATGAAATGAGCATCATAAATGTATGATCTTGAATATTCATCAAGACTGAAACATACCCAAATACTAAAAAATAAAAGTGAAAACATGCATCATGATTTTCAAAAAAACACAAAAACGTCACATAAGAATGAACATGCTAATGGCTCAAATATGAAAAAAGTGTATAAGAAAACAACTTCCACCTTAGATGAGACGTCTTCCCCAAATTCCATCGGAGGTTCCCTTCGCTTTAGTACTTTTGAATCTTAGCAAAACAACTCTCTACTAATCACTAAATGCTAGAACTAAAAGTCTCTCACCTTTGCAAAAAAGAAAACGAATAGAAAAGAAGAAGAAGAAGAAGAAGTTTGAGAGCATTATAGTGAGGAATCTTTCTTGTTCTCGGAGTAAGGGATTGTGTGCAACTTAAGGGGCTATTTATAGTTTTTTTCCAAGGCCAAGGGAGACATCCTAAGGTAGCTTGGGCATCATGGTCAGCTTTTCACTTTAGAACAAGTTTCCAAACACTAAAAGAGATACATGGTAAATGTGCACAAGGATCACTAAACTTGCCAATTTTCTTATGGGCCATGATTTGATTCTCTATGAAATTTCTTAATTAATATCAAAGAATATTTTTAGACTTAGAATAATGCTGATATCAGTTGGGATGTGATCTAGTGATCATAGCAAGTTTCTAGTCTAAATTGGCAAGTACATGTAAGCAAGAATCTTTCCTTTATCCATTTCCTTTGTTTGGGCATCACTCTTAGTGTATAATGGAATTCTTTCTTCTTTGGGCATCCAGCCAAGTGAGTATACTATCATTCTTGAGGGGACACCATAACATAGTCTAATATTCATATCTAAGCTTAAGGAAACTCTCCAATTTGGTTTAAACCCAAACGTGGTGTCCCATATGTGAGAATCACTCAATTTAGGCACCAAAATGGGAGAGGAAAGTTTCGATTTTTTGAGTCCCTCTTGTGGGTGTGGGATGGCTAGAGTTTTATGAGTATCAATTCAGATTTCAAACCTTTCTAATTAGGTTAATTCACATGTGCGCATATATACATGTGCATGGATGGACTGGTTTTGCTTAGGTGAAGCATAAAGTACATGACCGATAGCTTGGTGCATGGAATCAATCTTCATGGAGTTCCAAATCCAATGTGGGACGTCCCATATGAGTGGTGTACTGAATCACTTGTGTGGTATACTACATCATGATTTATGGAATCAAATAAGGGAAGAGGTCCCATAGTGGTTGAGTAGGGTGGGGTGTACTCGATCATGGGGTTCCACCCATGTGACTTGCACATGCTTTGGGTGCCATGCCTTCATGGGTTGTAATACCTCATAATTTTGTCAACAAAAAGTTATTAATGAAATAAAATTCATTAAGAAAAATTCTAAAATAATTAGAGGCAAATGAAATCTTAGTATCAAGATGATCTAACTAATGATATAAGGTTAGAGGAATTATCAAATATTATTTGTATAAAAATTTTAATTTATAATTATGCAAGTGGTGGAACAATTATGGAATTAATTATCCAATATAAAGTAAGTAGAGTGAATTATATAACTATTTGTACCTCTCTGAAAATAAAATATGAGATAAATACATAGAAATGAAGAAATAAAAAATATAGAGAAATATGAATTATTAATTGTTGGCAATATTAAAGAAATAAAAAAATATCTAATAAATACAATAT
>JAJIYU010016630.1:0-12065 GCA_030144865.1 Tinospora cordifolia | reverse complement strand
ATCGAGCATTTATCAAGTGGAATTCATATTCATCAATCAACTTATACAGAAAAGATCTTGAAACGATTCTACATGGATAAAGCTCATCCATTGAGTACTCCAATGGTTGTTTGTTAACTTGATGTGAATAAAGATCCTTTTCGGCCTCGAGAAGGTGAAGAAGAACTACTTGGTCCCGAAGTACCATATCTTAGTGCCATTGGTGCATTAATGTATCTTACTAACAACACAAGACCTGATATAGAATTTTCTGTGAATTTATTAGCAAGATATAGTTCTTCACCTACAAGAAGACATTAGAATGGAGTTAAACATATATTCAGATATCTCCGAGGCACAATTGATCTGGGTTTATTTTATTCAAATGAATCTCGAGAGCAATTATTTGGTTATGCAGATGCAAGATACTTATCCGATCCACATAAAGCAAGATCCCAGACGGGCTATGTATTCACATATGGTGGTACTACTATATCTTGGAAGTCTACAAACAAACATTAGTTGCTATATCATCAAATCATGCTGAAATATTAGCAATTCATGAGGCAAATCGAGAATGTGTTTGGTTAAGATCAATGATTCAACATATTGAATGGAGTTGTGGTTTATCTTCGAAGAATGATGCTGCAACAATATTATATGAAGATAATGCTGCTTGCATCGCGCAACTAAAATGAAGATATATAAAAGGAGATAGAACAAAACATATTTCGCCAAAGTTCTTCACACATGATCTTCAAATGAATGGGGAGATTGAAGTTCAATAAATTCGTTCGAGTGACAATTTGGTAGATATGTTTACAAAGGCTTTACCGACTACATTATTTGAAAAGTTTGTCCATAACATTGGGATGCGTCGACTTCGAGATTTTAAATGATATCATCAACAGGGAGAGAATAAAGATGAGTTATTGATTAGTGCACTGTACTCTTTTTCCCTTAGCTAAGGTTTTATCCCACTGGGTTTTTCTTGCAAGGTTTTTAACGAGGCAGTCCTAACAATATTATAAGACTCCATCAGAATATATACTCTTTTTTCTTCTAGATTTTTTCCCACTGGGTTTTATCTAGTAAGATTTTAATGAGGTATATTCTAATATAAAAGGCATTCAAAGGGGGAATGTTATAAATAATAATAATAATAAAATTGAATGCCTTTGTAGCCCCTTTAATATTTAGCGTTATGTAACTTCTAAATCCCATAGTGTCCAAATTAATGAGATTATTTAAATGTCATTATTATGGTTGATGTAACCCCCCATTCTAAACACTATATAAATGAGTCTTGTGCCTAATGAAAATTATCAACAAAGAGAACAATTCTCTCTTGAAATTCTTTCTTCTCTCTAGTGTTCTTGAGTTTTCTTCTCCTTCTCTTGAAGAAATTCTTGAATTTTTCAATTTTTCTAGTTTGATTCTTAATAGAAAAAAAATTTAAAGAGAAAGAACTATGTAAAAATAATAGAGAAAGAAAGAATTTTTTAAGAAAGAGAGAATTTTTAAAAGAGTAAGAAAGAATTTTTAAAAGAATTGTTCTTTTTGATAATAATTTTTATAGGATATAAAATTCTTTTATATAGATTTTTGGCATGAGGAGGTTACATCAACTATAATCTATAATGAACATAATTAAAAATATTTAAATAGTTTTATTAATTTAAATATTATAAGATTTAGAGTTAACAAAATATTAGATGTCCAAGTAGTTAGAAAGATATTCAATATATTTATTTATAACATTTTTTCTTTGAATGCTTTTTGTACGAAAATATGTCCATTAAAACCTGGCTAGATGAAACTTAGTAGGAGAAAAATTTAGGAGGAACAAAATACATGTTTATGAAGTCTTATAATATTATTAGGATTGTCTCGTTAAATTTGTAACAAAAACCCTATGAGAAAAAATTATAGTGAAGGAAAAAAGAATAAAATGCATTAATCAACAACTCCTTTTGAATCTCCCCTTGATGTCGATACAAAAAACATTTCTTTGTCATTTTGCTTGAGATATCTTTAAGTTGGCGTAATCTAAATGTTGTGGTTGGAAAGATTTTAGAAAAATTTAGGAGGAAAACAATACATATTTATGAAGTCTTATAATATTATTAGGATTGTCTTGTTAAAAATTTTGTAACAAAAACCCTGTGAGAAAAAATTATAGTGAAGAAAAAAGAGTAAAATGCATTAATCAACAACTCCTTTTGAATCTCCCCCTGATGTTGATATAGAAAACATTTCTTTTGTCATTTTGCTTGAGATATCTTTAAGTTGGCGTAATCTAAATGTCGTGGTTGGAAAGATTTTAGAAAAAAAATTAGCAAGATTCTCACGTAATCGCGCCTAATGGATGATGATCTCATCATCCTTTTTGAGCTCGTGTTTATAGGAAAATCTTGGTGCAATACGCTTTATTTTATCTCTTTTAATATACCTTTCACTTAATTGTGAGATACATGTTGCATTATCCTAATGTAATATAGTTGGATATTTTTTTTATTGAAGATAATCTACATGAATCTTGAATATGTTAAATCATGTTTCTCAACCATTTGCATTCATGACTTTGTTCATGGATTACAAGTATTTCTGAATTGTTGAAAGAAGTAGCAATTATAGTTTGCTATACTACCACAAGTGAATACATAACAAGTACTTCTATGATATAGCAACACTACTACAAGTGAATACATACCTAATTTGAGAACAAGCCTTGTGAGGATTAGATAAATATTTAGCATCAGCATATTCCTTCAAACTTAATTTTGCTCCTTTTGAATAGAACAAACCATATCACTAGTCCTTTGAAGACATCAAAAGGATGTGTTTAACACTATTCTAATGTTTTCGAGTTGGAGAAATATTATATCTTGTAAGTAAGTTAACAAAAAACACAATATCTGGTCTTGAATAATTTGCAAAGATACATAAGTGCATTTATTTCATTTAAATATGTTACCTCTGAACTGAGTAACTTTTCATTGCATTCATGAAGTCGAAATAGATATTTATCCACTTCAAGTGATTTGATGACGAATGGGGAGCTCAATGGATGTGCTCTGCCCATATAAAATCTTTTAAAGCTTTTCTCTATATAATTTGGTTGACAGACAATGATTTCACTTAAAAAATGTTTGATTTGTAATTTAAGACAATAATTTGTTTTCGAAGATCTTTCATTTCAAATTCTTTTGTAAGGTATTCAAATGTTTTTATAATGTCATCATGATTTTCTACAATGTTTAAATCATTGACATAAACAAGAATAATTACAAAACCTGAAAATGAGTTTTTTTTATTTTTTAATAAAAACACATGGGGCAAAGTGAACTATTCACATATCATATTTTAAATAAATAATCACTTAGGTGTTTATACCACATTCAACTAGATTATTTACAAAAACCTTTATAATTTTATGAAATACATGCTACGAGCTTTTAATTTGATTTATTAGGCATTTGACATCCTTTAGGGGTTTTCATATATATATATATATATCATCGTCTGATGATCCATACAAACGTGTTATAAGTCGTCCATAAGAAACATATCAAGTTCTTTTGAGACTATAAGACTTTTCAAAAAGTGAAATGTAATTGCATCTATAACAGGAAAATAAGTTTCCTCATAATTAATACTAGGTATTTGTGAGAAGCCTTGAGTCATTTTTCTTATTTCTCTTTCATACAAATACCCATTTATACCGAACAAGCTTTATGCCATTCAATGTTTGGATTGTAGGTCCAAAAACTTCTCATTTTTTTTAGCTTTGTTTGGATAGTCTCTTTCCTCTTTTGCCAATCATGTCTTTGTTAACATTAATCAATTGTTTGTCGTTCAAGATTATTATTTTCACAAACATCAAAAGATACATTAAAAGCAGAAAATATATAATCTGAAACAATATTATTGCATTCCGAGATTTTTTTTTAATGTTTGAATAATTTATTGATGTAATTATTTTTAATTATTTTGCCTTCTTTATGAGCTAAATCTTCTTTAGCAAATTCTATTTGTTATGGAAAATAAATCATAGAAGATTCTTTTCCTTTCTCAAGAGTATTTTGTTCATTTATTTTTATTTTCGTTCTCCTTTTTCAAGGAATTGTATCCTTTGAACCAATTAGTCTTTCATGCTTTAAGTGTTTTGTTGGTTTGTATGCAATTGAATTTGTTCTTGCAGGAACATTTGCAACTGTTATATGTGATTTTGTTACTTTCTTTATATTGATAAATACATGGGTAATTAATTGGCATTTTGTTCCAAATTAATGATCTTTTGAACTTCAACTTTATAGTGATTTGTACGTGGATTTTAATATAATAAAGGTGATGCACAACGAACAATTTTGCGCCATTCATTTTGAATAGGCTTATTATCTCCCCCTAATAGTGAAAAAATTGCTTTTTCAAGGTGACAATTTGAAAAACCTGCTGTAGGATACCTTGTTATCAAATACCTTGTTAGGGACTAAGATATCTTATAATTGATTGAGAGTTAAAACCAACATAATTTAAGGTCAATTCAGTGAAATTGGGTGCAAAATGAAACCGGGCTAATTTCAAGACTAAATTTGCTAGGTTTTCAAAAGTCTCATTTGGTAACCCTTAGGGATCCAAAACAACCTGAGATGAAGTAAGGTGACATGAACTAACTAATTTGACAAGATATCAAAAAATTAGAACAATTGGTCAAAATTAGGATTTTCATTTACCAAACGCTCTTCAAGGAGGTCCAAATTAGAAATAATTGACATTTATGGTACTTTGGAGAATCGAAATGACCCGAAATGAGACATTGGCCAAGATTTGGATTTTCATTTCACAGTGCCTTTAGTGGGTTCTAAATAAGAAAAGTAAATGAAAAATTAATTTGACCAAACTATATATTGAAATTTTTACTTTTTTTTCATATGATTCTAAAACTATAGTATAAAGACCATAATTCTTTGTAAATAATTGGATATTAATTTTAATTAAATTTTTGTGAACCCATGAAGTCATGAACACCCTAAGCATGTGCAAGTTACATGGATGAAACACCATGATCATGTACACCATCACTCTACCCAATTTCAATTAGACGTTTTCCCTATTTGAAATCATGTAAAATGATCCCATGTACCATGCAAATGATCAAATATACCACACCTATGAGGAACCATTAAGAATTAATCTCATATGCACTAACAAATGATCATGTGCACTCATAATCCATACACCTTAAACCGGTCCATGTGTGTGTATGTGAGTGTGTACATGTGGGAAACCCAAATTAGAAGTATTTAAATAATAAACCATGCTCACACACCAAACTCTAGCCGTCATGCATGAAGGGAAAACCAAAAATCACAAATAAGAAAGTTTCTAAAACCCAAGATGCTCCAATTTTGGCTCCATGTGAAGAGATTACCATCATATCCTTAAATATACCTTAGCCATCCTTTATGTGTGTGTAACACCCCGAAATCTCGCGAATGTATTCACGAGTGAAATAAAAATATAAAATAAATAATAGTCTTTGTAATATGAAAAGAAATAATATATGGATTTTAAAACTTATAATGTTTTAAAAAAAAATTTTGAGGTTCGAAAAAAAAAGAAATAAATGAATTTAAAATATTATTTTGCTTAAATATATACGATAGACTAAGGTTGAAAAATAAAACATCAAATATTGGTTGATTAACATATTGATGGATTAAAAATCAAAGGTTTGCTTGAGAAACAAATTAAGAAAAATATTTGGACGAAAAAATGGAGTATTTACTATTTGAATTTGAAGGCAAGAACAACGGTTAGCTGAAAAAAACAGAAAGGAAAAAAAAAAAAACTAATAATCTATTTTTGGGCGGGAAAAAAAACCTGGAAAATGTCAGGAACAAGAAGAATCTGGAAACCTGAAGAATGAAGAAGGATCTGGATATTTGACAAACAAGAAGAAAAGAAAAATATGATTTTTGTAGATTTGGGGCATGACGATCCAAACAGAGACGAGGATGAAAAAGAGGTTGTTTGCTTTGGAGTTTTGGCTTGGACGATCAGCAAGAGCAAAAAACAACGAACGATGGGGCAAATTGATTTTGGTTTTGGCTGTGACGATCAAGCAGAACTCTTTTCCGATCTTGCTAGCCCTGAATCAGAACCAAGATGAAAAACGAAGCATAAGTGTTCTTGGTTTGGGCATGATTTCAGATCTAAAATTTGTGCGTGCTGTTGGTGCGAACTGTTGTAAAGAAGAAACATGGATGGGTTTTGGTATTTGTTATGGCGGACTGAAATGAAGAAGAGAGTCATTGCTGCTGATTTGGGCATGAAACCATGAAGAGAAGAACAAAAAATCTGGTGTGTGTGTTTTGGCTGTGACGAAGGAAAACTAGCAAACATGGATTGTTGTTGCTGCTACTGTCGGACGAGCAAGAAGAAGGGGCTTGTGTGTTTTTTGATTTGAGGCAACCATGATTTGGGGTTTTGCGATTTGGTTGAATGAAATCTGGTGTGATTTTAGCATTCTAGGGCATCATCTAGATGAAGAACAAAGAAGAAAAGATGATGTGCATGCCGTGATCTAGGCGCAGCGAAGAAAAACCACGAACCAAGAAGAAAAGGAAGAAGATGAACAATGGTTTGTTGTTGGAAAAATAAGTAGCCGTGTGTGTTGATTTGGTGTCCGGAGATAGGAAGATGAAGATGCAGCTGCTACTGCAATCTGTGCAAAGAACGAACAACAAGGAATTTCGTCGTTGGGCCTCTTCTGCGCGAAGAAGATGAAGAGAGGTATAATACAAATATTTTATATTTTAAATTTTAAATAATTAAAATTAATTATTTTTTTGATTATAGATGCGCAAGACAAAATTAGAAATTTTGAACCTTAGAAAATTATGAAATTGAAGCCTTATTTAATATTTTGTTAGAAGTAATTTATTTATGCTTGTGGATTTTGAATGAATGTTTGGAATGTTGAATATCAAAGTTCAGAGGGTTATCGAAATTCAGAGATTGTTAAATTAATTTTGTTGAGATGTTAAAATATAAATCTTATATTCAAATAGTCTTAATGAGTGGAAAAATAATAGTTTAAAGGCGTTTTTAAATAGTTTAAGTTAAAAAGGATTTATTATGATGATTGTGAATTTTAGATTTATATTTTAGAAGTCTTATTTTATTCGTAATAAATTTATTTAGGAGTTGAATGAATGATTTTGATATAAAAAGAAATATGATTGGAGATTTAATTTGTTTGGAATCTTAATGTAAATATTAAATATTAGAATTGTCTTGGTGAAGCAAAAATTAATTTTTTTAGAAAAGGTTTTAAGATGGAATGATTTTTATACTTGAGACTTAGAATTTAAGAAATTTATGGTGGAGAAATATTAATTTGAAATAAATGATTTCTTATGAAAATGAATATTTTATTTGATGGATTGGCTTGGATATTTTTATGTAATAAATTACTATTTTGGAGCTTAGCTCAAATTTTAGATATAGAACCTTATGTTAATTGGAATGAGATGTATTGAATATGAATACATTATTGTTGGAATAAAAAGGATAGTATGAAAAATAATGCTAGAAGAATTGTAAATCCAAGTTTAAAAATTTATTTTAGATCTAACAAAAACAAGTACTTGGGAAAGATTCTAAATTTAATAAAAGTAATATTAGAGTCTATGAGTTTTTAAATTTGGAATTCTTAACTTCATTATAGATAGGTTAATCAAAATTTAAGGATTTATGATCATTATTAATGTCAATTGTAGAGAAAAATTTGGGAGGATTCAAATTTTGCGAGTTGATGCAAGGAAGATCCAATATTTCAGGTGGGCGAGATTTCCTTGATAATGCGTATTATATGGATTAAAATTTAAAGCGTTTGTTTGAATAGTTCTAGGTTATTAAAATTTTATTAGGAAATTGATTGACATTGTTTGGTGTGTTTGGATGATAGTGTGATGAATGATGAACTATTTCATTTCACGCATAATTATTTCATGACATGCATAAATAGAAGAAATGTATTAGGTAACACTAGTTATTTATTTGACTACCATGTTAATTGCTTTCGTATAATGATAATTCTTTATGCAAACTGCTATTAAATTAAATGCATAATTTGATAAATTTTTTATTGTGTTGTACGATGTTTGGTATGATTGAACTTGTATGTAAAACTAAAATAAGATGACGGATTATTAATAATCGACATACTGGTGCGATCGACGAGCTTGAAGCGGATCAAGGTGGCATCTCCAATATGTTATTGCTCGAGATCGACGAGCCACAAGGCAAATCATAGATATTTCCAACCTTCAGCTGCTTACAACAGCTAGAAGTCTTTGGGTGGTAGTACGAGGCCACAGTAAGTATTCTTTTTTAGACTGTGATACCGAGACATGATTGATTTTAGATGGTAGTCGAGAGCTTTTATGATTAGAAGAGATCACAGAGAATACAGAGAGTTATCTCAAAGCTCTTTTGGTCGCAGACTTCGACCAAAACCAAATGAATGTTTGAAATGCTTAATATTTGAAAGTGCTTGTAATGTTTGAAATTTTTACCTGTATAATGCATGTGATGTGTAAGAATGATCCACTGGGCTTTCGAGCTCACCTTATCTTATATTTTTCAGGTACTCATAGAAGTGGAGTACAGTAATCAGCACCAGTTAGTCTAAATAGTGTAAAAGTGATCATATCTAGAGGTTGATGTGCCTTTGGATTTTGTGTTTCTTTTGTGGTTATCTAAATAAAAACCAAGCATGTATTTATTTTGTTTTGCTTTACAAATTTTCTTGTAAATGCATGTTTTCATTTTGGGACTTGAACTATTTTCATGTTTGGATATAAATGTTAAATCATTTCATATATATATATGAAATGTTTAGTTTAATCAAATTTTGAAAAATTTATTCCGCTGCAAGATTTAAATTTTTTGATTTTAATCTCTGTTTAGCTTACTGAAAAAAGTTCGGTGAACACAGTGGGAAAGTCTTTTGATGTTTTATTTTATGCAAAATGTGTTTTTAGATATTTATTTGAAAACTATTTATCATGAACTTGAATTTGAAGAAAGTGATCTCAACAAAAACATTTTAAGTAACATTCTGATTCTCGACGAGCATGACCCACACGTGAGGCATCTCTACCAAGGGGGTGCATTTCCACACTAGACCCATAGCACGTGACGGGAGGTCCGATTGGGAGTCGGGTTGTTACAAATATGGTATTAGGGTCCAGTACTATGATACATTGGACTAGACTTGATTTTTCTCTAGATGTGATTTTTATTGAAAAATGAATTTCTCGTTTGATTTGATCTCTTCAACAAAGGATTTAAAGAAATGGATAGGTGCCAACTAGGAGGATAGTAGTTTAGGAAAAGACTAAGGTGATGCCAACATGCTTGATTCACTGTCACAGGTGTGACTCGAGTACTGGTAGGTGTCCCTGAGAGTGTGATGTCTGTACGGATGTCCATGAGGGTTGATGCCTATGCAGGAAAGGTTTAGAACTTGAGACGGTGGTATTACAGAAAAATTTTATGAAGTTAAACTTGGCAGTCCTACTAAAGGATATATTAGCCAAGTGAAGTAATGAGACCATAGGTCTAGGAAGAGACCGAGTGTTGTCTAGAAAGCATAATGAATCATAAATAAAATAAAAGCTTTTAGGACTTAGGCTAGAAACAGAAAATGTGTTTGAACACACATTTGTTTGGTCAAGACCCGAGTCGGGGAGGATCTTGTATCTCTAATCTCTTTGTAAGATGGGGTATATAGGGATTTGGGGTATGGAGGAATCTTGGATTTAGAGAATGATGAACCATGTTTGATGAGTGATTGATTTTTTTGGTTGAACTTGTACACACTGTATTATACTGGGATGGGGTGGTACAGTACGGTGGGTCTTGCGTCAGCTTTAGAACACATCCATGGGTGTACTATCGCGCTATTTTTAACTACGAGCCTAGTTAAACATGGTGGGACATCTATAGTCATGGATATCGAGACACTTGCAACATTGTATGGGTGTAATGTAATTCTGGGTGGAAATCTGTGTGGGAGGGCAAGGGTAAGATGGGATGCAAGGACCTGAAAGCACAGATGGAAGCTTGGGATTACATTACACTAGTGTGCATTGTTTGCTTGTTTGTTGGTACTTGTTTGTTATATATGTATTTTGATTATTTTGAGTATTATAACCCAAACTCCTGTACCTAGAAATAAATGAAATGCTGAGTTGACTTAGAAGAATAAACCTCTAGACCACTAAAACAAATTAAGAACTTAGAGACAATGCATCTAGAGTCTCAGTAGCGCGATAAACACGAAAGGGTATAGGTTGGTTAGAATAAATGGTGGTTATTACAAATCACAATATACAAATGTTGAAAAAGACGGGGAAATGTTGAAATCTAAATTTTACATAAGAACAGGTTATACATTATCTAATAAAGGGAAGTTGTGTTTCATCATGATTAAAAATTATTGGTTATTGAACCAAATGTTTGACTTTTAAACAGGGTTGAGAGGAAAATGGCTTGAGATGGGAGTAGAAACAAGTCAAAATAGAGAAGTGATAGTAACCCTGTTCCAGGGGCATAAATAGAGGTAGTGGTCATTGAAAAAAATTATAGTTGAGATCTTAGAGAGAGTGATGTTAGAGGTCACTCTCAGAATTGTGGCAAGTGGTGAAAACCCTGTAGCCAACAATGACATCATAGCCGTTAGTACTGATATAGCCATAGTTTTCACCTTTACCACAAGCTTATCAGGAGGTCAGATTTCCCAACATAGTGTCACTGACTGGATTAGTTAGCTATGATAGAGAGCAGTAAGAGTTGTTGATCAAATTTCAGAAGCTGCGACCTAGTCCATTTGGGGGAGATTGTAGCGAGGGCACAGATGATAGAGTATGATGATTATATAAGTGCCTACTTTAGCCATATGTGTCAGAACCCTAACTAAAAAACTACATCTAATTCCCCACACAAACTGCCAGACTACATGTTAAACGAAAATGAAAATGCTTGAACAACTCAAATCCATCCCAAGTAAGAACATACATCAGGTTGTTGGTAAATCTCCATATTTCCTTTATGGAAATGTCATGGATGTCACACATGATACCTGGGTTAGAGTATAAAATTTCTTGTATTAAATTATACCAGAGTTTGTGAACTCGTAGTTTTTTTCAGCGTTAACTTGGAAAGAAGGCTATGTTCACAATCTTTCCACTAAAAATAGGACGCATGTTGTTCCAAAATCACTAATAAAAATTGAAGACATGATACCTCAAGCTCAAAGGTGGTGACCATTATGAAGCACTAGAAAACAATTGAACGGTGTCAGTTCAGAAACCCATGGAACTATTCAACTACGTGAAAAACTTGAGGAAATATAAATTGATTCTCAGGGAATACTCTCAAAGGAGTAACAAATTGACATCATATATCATTGCAACATGATGAATCTAATGTGACCTGATAAATACATTGACTACATCTATGAATATGATGAATAGGATATGGTTGAAGATAGAAGAATCCCATACGTAGGGTCAGAGTAGTGTAACGGAAGCGAAATGGGCCATAAAAACTCCAGTGGTGGTAGATAGAAGTGATGAGAAGGAAAAAAAAATGGTTTAATAAGGTAATGAACACTTCATAAAATGAGAGTACCTCCAATATTTATAAGGCTTTGGTGTTAGAAGTTGCTAAACTTGGTTAATGAGAATAGAAACTATATTTGATGACATGCAAGTTGGACACCAAGACAAAGTTAAATTAACTACCTTTAAACTCGCAGAGGATAAGGAATGATGGTGGAAGTCCATGGGAAGAAGGCATTCAAGTTCAATTCTTGGAAAAATCTTAAAGAGATGTTTTATGAGTGCTTCTACCCATTGGTAGAGAAAGATAAATGAAGGGACCAATTCCTTTATCTTAGGTGTGACGACCCACATTTTTAACATCGGAACGACGGGTCCGACATACATGTACTCAATGTATTTTCTGAAATTATAATGAGAAAATACAAGATTTTTCCCTATTTTTCTCAA
>JAJIYU010016629.1:0-12051 GCA_030144865.1 Tinospora cordifolia | reverse complement strand
AAACGCACTAGAAACCAAGTTAATTGAGTTTCAACAACCAATTGAATACAATTCCCAGATGAAAGTCCCATTTTCAAATTATCCACAAATCATCATATACCAAATCAAGCAAAGTGACGTATCAATTAAGAACCCCAGTACTAATGATCGAAAAAGCACCTGTGCTCAACAGTGATGCTCTCGATGAGGGAAGACTTGACCAATTGCCTGAGCTGAGGCGACAGCTTCGCCCAATGACCGGTGATCTTCTTCCGGAGTAGAACGGCGGCGAGTTGCCGGACATTAGGGGTTTTTGCGGTGCGGAGATGATGAACCAAAGCAGGGATCACTTGAGGATCCTTCGCGAGTCGCTTTATCTGCTCTTCCGCTTGTCTTCTGGCATCGTTGTCTGGCATCAAGAACTGAATTAGAAGCAATTCTAGCGATTGCGACATTGCTCCTCTTTCTTTCTCTTCTTCTCTGATAGACAAGTCGTTGAAATCAACGTCGGAGAGACAAATAGAGGAGTGCGAGAGGAGAAGAAAAACCCTACAATCGTTGTCTTCTTATATTGTAAGGGTTTTAACTTTCCTCTTTCATACGACCCACTACGGCGCAATTGGAACTCAAGACCGTCAGACGTAGCGGTGAAGTGGTAAATCAATAAAAATAGCCGTTGAGAAGACGGGATGTTGACTGCGAAAATATGCTATAACGTAAAATCAGTTCTTGATTACAATTCTTTTTTTAAATAATATACAGTTAAATTAAATTAGTTCAGTTTTAAATTAAATAAGTTATCATATTAAATATTAAATTAACATTTTTTTTATTATATAACAATTGTTGTGCACATGAATTGCACGCTCTGCTCACTAGTATATATATGTGTGCATTAGAAGAAAATAAGGACGTTACGCTGGCATTGCCTTCTGGTAGTGCACACCGTAAGGTTAATGTTTTTAAATTATGTGCAATGGCTGTAATTTCATTTTTTAGTTCTAACGTCAGTTTTCCTCGACGACAAATATTTTATTTGTAAAGCTTGTTAATTCGCAATAATTTTATGAATATTTCATTCTAAAATTATTTAAATTACTTTTACATGTAAAACAGCGCAATTATAGTTGAATTTATCTGTTCATATAATTTGCTTACTTTTGCAATATATTAAATAATCACTGATTTTAATTGACTGATTTTAATTGCCTTTTTGAAAAAGGCATCAGGTGGCGGGTTGGCTCAAGTGATTCAATTGATATATGGAAAGACCTTTGGCTCCTTAGGCCTATCACCTATAGAGTTGTATCCCAACCGAAAGAACCCTTTAGAAGGGTGAGTGAACTCCTGGATCACGAGACAAGCTCTTGGAAAGTAAATATCCTAAATGCCCTATTTAGAAGTGAAGAGAGCCAGATTATTCAAACTATCCCCCTTAGTAGAACTGGCTGCCCAGACAAAATAATATGGCACTTCACAAAAGATGGTGAGTATAAGGTCTGAAGTGGATACCATGTTGCCCGTGAGCCGCAGTACAATTCGACTGCCAATGCGGGTGGCTCTTCATCCATAGGCCTCGATCCAACAGAACAGACTCTCTGGCAGTTTATTTGGAAAATTAGAACAATAAGCAAAATTAGGTTTTTTCTATGGAGAGCCTGCTGCGGTTTCCTTGGATTGCCACAAAACCTAGCAAAGCGCAAAATTTACATTCCGGAGGACTGCAGTCTGTGCCAAACTCAAAAGGAAGACAGTGTTCACCTTTTCTTCACGTGCGAGTTCGCACGCGCCTTCTGGTTTGGATGCCCTATGAGTTTTGATGGCATGCAGGTGGCAAGGGAGACATTTAAAGCTACATGGGCAAATATCATGGAGTTGGCTAAGGGGAGAAACGTGGATGATTTTTTTTGGCAGTGGATTGCTTGGGGCCTATGGAGACTATGGAAGACAAGAAATGGAGAGGTGTTTAAAGCACAACAAGCACTCCCAGGACGAGCCATTGAAATGGTGCATAGGCAAATTTCAGAGTTCAACAAAGCCGAGGATGGGGGGTAGATCAGGAGCTGCCCAGAACAAGACGGGTGGACTCCTGGATCGTCAGGATTGCACCTGTACACGGATGCCGCATGGTGTCCCATGACTCTCGCTGCTGCAGTTGGGTGGTTTCTGGAGAGCAAGGAAAATGGAGTCTAGAGGTGTGGCTGTGAGTTCATTGGGACTGCAACATCAGTGGAAGAGGCAGAAGCTAAAACAATTCTTATAGGCCTTGAAAATACTCCTAACTTTTGTGAATTCGCAGTCCTCTCGGACGCCTTAAAGGTAATTCAGAGTATAAACCACCAACAAGAGGGGATAGCTAGTATTGAGCCAATCTTATTTGACATCCGGAACTTTGCTAGAATGAGGTTGATTTCGTTCAGATTCGTCCCAAGAGAATACAATGGTAAGGCGCACAATTTGGCAAAGTACAGCTTGTATAGCAAGCTGAAAGACCAGTGGGTGGTTGAATACCCAGAATTTCTTTGTAATAGTCAAGACGAACAACAAGCCCCACTAGGAGCTCTCATCTGTGTTCGTAGTATGATTTTAAGCCTTTATTATTAATATTATCCTTTTGAAAAAAAAAATTGACTGGTTGTTTGATTTACTTTTTTTTTCTTTTAATAATGATCTAATTACAGTGAAATACCGCATAAACTTGCATATAATTTTATAGTTGCGTCTGATTAATAATCTTGTAGTTAAATGTCATTATGTAAGATTTTTTGTATTTTTTTAATCGCTAAGACAATGTTGCATAAATTTTTAAAATCTGATATAGTTATTTGCTTTTAAGAACAAAATACATTTATTGATGGTAATTAATATCATTGTGTAGTTGTTTCTTATTTTTAATAATTGATTTTTTTAATCATAGTTTGCTTCCAGTTTACTTAATGAATGGAGAGGAGCATAAATTACAATATGTGTATTTTTATATTAGTCATCATTGCAAGGGTGATCAAGTTCAAATTCATCACATTAAATTTCCATTTTTTATTTAAAAATTTAAAAATACCATCAATGAATAAATTTATTATATTTTTCTAACTTCAATAATGTGCACTAGTATCAATATATATATATATCAAATATCATAAAACTTTTGCAAGTAAAAAAAAAAATAAAAAAAATATATATATATATATATATATATATTATATGATTACCATTCAGACGTCTGTGTCATTATTATGCAGCGAAGAAGTAACATTTTTTTTCCAAGGCCACGTGGCTCCATAACTTACGTTCTATAAGATTGACACGTGTCAGACCGATACATCGGTGAATGAGACTATTCGGACCGAGACGGCGTCTTCTTCTTCTTCGTTTCGTAGTTTCTTGTGTCTTCTCGACTGAGTAATGAACCCATGGCTTCAGGTAAGGTTCAATATCATTTGTCATTTCTATTATTTTTTTAATATTTTCCGAATCGATTCACCTTTTTAAATTCCACAATCTCAATTATTTGATTGCAAAATCGCTATTGGGAACCCTTTTCCCAAAAATATGGGTAGGTTATGTCGAACATTGCTACTGCTCAGTTTTTCTTGTAAAATCTTAAGTTTCGTTTTTGTTTTTGGTAATTTTTTTGAAAGGAAGGGCTTGATTCTTGCGAATTTTGGTTCTTAGTGGCAACAATTGGGTGGGCTTGTCGTTAAATTTGAAGAAATTTCACTTTTCGACGTTGAAAAAAAAAGAGAAAAACCTAATCTCTATCCTAAACCATAAGCTTAATTCAGGTTGTTATGTAATATGGATTCAGCAGATTTGATTAGAGTTCTACATCAATCAAAGTAGTTTATTTATTTATTTAAACTATTGATTATGTTTTCTGGCATTGTTTTGACTTGAATTATTATTTTGTTCTTTATATCACAGATTCTACCTTGTCGACTATTGCAGAAATTGAGGCAGCTTATCGCTTGAGAGCGGCAAGATTCGTTTTAACACCAAGGCCATGGCTTGGTATGTTTTAATGAATTCCTAATGCCACAAATTTATTTTTACTCTGTTCAAAAAAGGAAAAAAAAAGAGTTGGAAAACTTTAAATCTTTTGTATTGTTTTATTTTTCTGGAGAAATGAAGATTCTTTGCGAACATGAATGGTATATTGAGATAAATACATCATGGAATCATAATCAAGCTTGCTCTTTTGTGCTAAAATTCTTGACCATTTGGGTGGAGTTAAAGGAACTTTTACGGGTTAATGTCTTGCAGCTGCTAATACATCCCATTGCTTTATTCCCATATTTTAGATTTTTGGTTGCAACTGATGTTCATATGATTCGCTTTTTGGGAAAAATCTGTTTCAGATCTTTATGGTGTTAGAATTAAGCCTGTTGCTGCTTTTGGAAGTGCAAGCAGTAAACCATATGTCGATCCTGCTCTCATTCATCGTTGCCTGCCTGATGAACTGCTTTTTGAGGTACAGCTTCTTAGTATTTGAGCTATTAATTTTTACAATGCATTTTAAAAAAAAATAGATATTCATGTTCATTTGTAATGTTGTTGTTGCAGTAACTATTGCCTCCTCTTATATATTTCCTTTGTGATGATAATTTTGCCAAAGAAATAAGATTTGGGGAAAGATTCATGTCAAAAGTAGGAAAAGAAAGTAGGTAAGACAAGAACTCTACTGAAGAATTAACTATGGGGAAGTCACTAGTGTATTATTTTTGTTCAAGAGTGGAATTGTTGAGTGCATATCCTTTTAAGTGTGGGGTAGTTAGTACTCCTATATGTGATTTGAAACTTGTTTTCATTTGCTGCATTTGCTTCACAGCCCTTCGGTTTCATGCTTTACACTAAATCTTACAAGTTAAAAAGGGAGGAACTTAAGCCTCTTCAGTCAACTTATATTTAGTTTATTGCTGATGTAGTAGGCGAGCTTTGGCAAAACTAGTAAGCTTTTTCCCATGTGACTCGGTGGTCATGCATTTTGAGTCATGGAGAAACCTCCTATGCTGTCAAGTAAAATAATGTATGATGGATCCAAAGTGATCCCACACCTCCTTGGACTATGATCCCCATGTCAATATGGAGCAACATAAACTAGATATTGAAGCTCAGCTTTCATGACATGAATTAGATTTATCTTTGAGAAAAAGGAAGAAATGATGCATACCTCTAATATCCTTGTCCACCTAGAGAACTCAACCTTGAACATGAACCACCCTCAAATTTCCATGAATGTAGCCAAGATTATATATCGACAAATGACTCACTTTTCTTTCAAATCAGTCATTAGAGAAATGTCA
The DNA here is from genome assembly GCA_030144865.1 of Tinospora cordifolia. Classification (NCBI taxonomy): domain Eukaryota; kingdom Viridiplantae; phylum Streptophyta; class Magnoliopsida; order Ranunculales; family Menispermaceae; genus Tinospora; species Tinospora cordifolia. The sequence continues at coordinate 6,772 of JAJIYU010016629.1, read as the reverse complement.
TTAATAGAAACCATATTGATCAACCAGCTAGGGACTTATCTTTTAATTTCCAATATATTATAGATGATCTTTGGAAAACATTGGTTTAGAATGAACTCAATGTTAACCTATCAGGGTATTAATTGGATGGTTGGAAGGAGGGACTATAATTAAGGAGGTCATAGGTTCAACTTCCAACTCTCTCCCTTGAGATTCTCCAAACACCTCAAGAGGGCTGGACTCATCGTACATCTTGGGTCTCTTAGGTTGTGGCCTTGTGGGCGGATGGGGGTCCCCTTGGATCAGTCGTATTGTAAGGAAATGATACCATGGTCGGGAAAAAAAAAAGAAGAAGAATGAAATCATTGTTTATTTTGTTTCTAGGTTGAGTACTAGTGTTCAGTGATAGAACATAGAAGACCTAAAGATTGCATTAATGATAGAGGTAGATTAGACTGCAAAAGCTTAATACGATGCAAAAATAGAATGTGGCTTAGGCCACATAAATAGTAAAAGTGAGCATTAAATATTTTATTTTCAAAAATTATCTTCTTTTGACCATTCTCTTAGTATTTTATTAGTTAAGTTGTTAAGCATGGCCTATGCGGTGCTCAAGGGTATTTTTTTCAAGCTTTAGAAAGGAGGTTTTAAAGGCATAAGATTTTCTTAGAGGATTTTTTCCTATGTTTTTGACCATTTGTTTTGTCATTTTGAAAGCTCGATAAGAGCTTTTGGCAAAAAATAGATGTGCTAAATAACCCCAAAACTGAGGGATGTCATCCTTAAGTGAGGCTAAGCTACAACTCTCATCCCTTTTAAAGGGTCATGTTTGTACGAGATTCTGAGAGGCGAAGCCTCATAATAAATGCTTTCTCATTCTTGACCTAAGGAAGGAATTAAGTTAGGGGCGGTATATTCTATATAAATAGTCATTCTTATTATATTCAAGTATCTATATCTTTTGCCTGTGCATATGCAGCCATAGAAAGCCAAGTTGAGACTCTTGATAAGGAATAGAATTATGAACAGAAGGAACAATAAAAAAATAATCTGGAAGCCAATGCTTAAAGAAAAGTGAAGGGGCCTGCTATCTCCTAGGGTTAACTACAATGTTCGAAACTAAGTACTTTCTAGGCCTGTTTAGGTTGGCAAATCACTGTTCAAGAACAAGAATGGCGGGCATGGAGTCATATTTTAAGGACTCGTGCCCAACCTCTCAAGTCTGAGGAAGAAAAAGTAGTAAAATTAAAAAACAAGAATATACAAACTCAGAGTTAACACGTGGAACCCTATACTCGAATAGGCATGGATTCCACTTTTAATTGACTCCATATCTGCTACGGTGGTGAATCGAAGTTGGGAGTCACAACCTCACCCCTAACACAATCAAGGATTCTGTTAATGGTCAGTAAAGGGGGAGGGCTAATTGAGCAAGCAACTATTCCCTCCCTAGAGACTATGGGCCTCCAATAGGCCCTTATAGGCTTATATCATGAATGTAGGGGACTAATTTTGAGGTGTATAAACTCAAGAAATCTTTAATCAAATTGGTAATAGAGATAAGAAGTCTCTATGGAGATAACCTTTTCTTCAGATAGGATTTCTCCATAGAGATTGATTGGCCAAATAAGAAATACTATTTACATAGGATATGGCGTCCCTTGCTCCATTTCTTCCTTACGTCAGAAATGACGGGACGTTTATTGTGAAGCTTTTGCCTCTCAGAATCTCGTACAAACATGCCCTTCTAAAGGGCATGAGGGCTTTAGCTTAGCCTCACCTAAGGGAGATGTCCCTTGGATTTTGGGTTATTTAGTGTGTTTGTTTCTTCTGACAAAAGCATTTATCGAACTTTCAAAATTGTGTAATCAATAGTCAAAAAAGATGTGAAGACAATCCTCTAAGAAAGTTTTATGTCTTAGGAACCTCCTTTCTGGACATTGTAATGACTTGAGTTTAGCGGTTCAACTTGGTTGAAGCATTTTGTGCAGGTCAACCAGTAATCATGTGTTGCCAACAAGAGGGGCGGGCCTTTTCCCTTCGGCCTATATGCAATGTCATATAGAGGAAATGAAGGGGCATAAGGAAGACATAAGATGGCGATTTCGAAATTTATTGAAGCTCCTTAATTACAAGATGACGACCATTGGAAGAACTTTAGTCAAAAGGCACCCGAACCCTTTGGGATTATGGTCTGAAACTGGTCTTTCAAGAGAGTTGTAAAGCGGTTGTGGAAACGGTGCTAGGTCGACTTTCTCAGTGCAAAGATGACAACAGTGGCTCCCTACGAAGAATGGTAGTCATGAAGTCGGCTAAAAATTAATCATGAATTTGATTCTTGATTGGAGAGTCTCAGTTTGGAACACTAAAAAGTGGAGAATGAGGGGTTTGAAAAAGATTTCACTAATGTTTTCGAGCTCCTTACTCCATGCCTACCTTACAATAAGAATGGAAGGGTGCAAATAAATCAAATATAGGGCTTTATAATGCAAGGCTCTCTCTCCCACAGTTTTAGTGGTAAATGTAGCAAGAGTTAGCTTCTTAAGGTGTTGTTCAGATCATCTTTTTCAATTTCTTATCTCTCCCCCTTTCTCTCCACTTGTTAATTTCCTAATTATTATTATTATTATTTGAAAGGAAATAAGATAATATTTATTATGATGAACAAGATGATTTATCCAGAAAGTACAGAACAGATAATATTATACTATTACGATGATTGCAAAATACTAGACTAATTTTGAAGCCATTCCTCATGAGAGTATCCTAAGCCTAACTTACAAGTGGACACCCAAGTACCGAAAAGCAAAATGGACCTTTCCCAAATATCTTTTACATTAACACTGACATTTTTGAAGATACAACTGTTCCGAGCTTCCTAAATGGCATGCCAAATAGCAAAAGGGATAACAGTCCAATACTTCTTTATACAGGAGGGGATAGAGGAAGGGCACTGCAGATTATTTGTTGCTGAGGATATTTCCAGCATGCTGAGTTTATCCTGCCAACATTGCTACACCAACTTCAGTGCTTCAGAGCTCCAATACTAATGTTGAACATCTTCACCAGAATTCCTACAAAATCAACACAAAAGGGAATGAGGCAATTATTGGGAAGCATTCTTTGGGCCTCATAAGCACAATTTATACAACTCAAGACAAACAAACAACTCAACAGCTTGGCCTTGAGAGGGTATTTTGATGCCAAATAATGTTCAGATGTGATTGCAATTGATTCTATTTAGGAGAAGTGAGGTAGGAGAAGAGTGATTTAGTAGAGAATTCTCCTTGTGGCCTCTCTTAACCAAATCCATCTATCCTCTTGAGAGGTTGTGGGTACCACATCCAACAACTGCAGAAAATTTGCCATGTTTTTATACTTCATGATCAGCTAGATTTCTCCTAAATCTGAAATTCCATGTTCTTGTACAACTTGGGTCCTCATTATTTGCGCCCTGAAGTTCATGAATTGAATCAGTTTTTGATGCTGCAAAAGTCTAGAAAATGTGAAGCTAAGAGGGCTATTTCCACATAGATCATCTTCCTGGAACATTATTTTCCCCCATTTTCTATTCTTCATTGAATTTGATTGAGAAAGAGAGGGCAAATAAAATGCATAAATTTCCAAGGGGAGTGGCCATTAGCTTTGTTGCTCAAACCTGTCATCATCTTATTTGGAGAAGTTCCATGGATGCTATAAACCACTTCCCCCATAGAATATCCTTAGATTTTTGAAAACGCCAAAGCAATATTATGATTTATGATATTGCCTAGGGCTAGACCACCAAGAGCAATGGCATGCTCACTTGTTTCCCATCGACCAGCACCATGGCTTTGTCTTTGTTATCAGCTTTCGAAAAGAAACTTCTCATAAATTTCTCTATTTCACTTGCTACTGCTGCAGGGACCTTGAAAATTGGGCATATAGTATCTTGGGAGGGCTTCCAAGATAGCTTTGATGAGAGGCATTCTACTACCTCTGGACAGATAGCCCCCTTTCCAGCTCTGAATTCTAGTTTGAATTATTGGGCTTCAAAATGAGTATTTTCTTGGATCTCCTCCTAAAGGCAGGCCTGGGTAACTACTAGGCCTTGAACTTTGGGGAATGTTCATTTCAACTGCTATGTGCTAAAGTTTGTCTTCTAGGATGTTAATCCCTACTATTTGACTCTTTGCAAAATTAATTTTTAGACCCGAGATTAGGGAAAAGCTGTTGAGGACCTTGATGAGCATCCTCCTGTTGCAGTTATCATTGTTTGGGAAGATTAGGCAAACAATTGCATATAGGAGATGTGTTAGATGAACTTTGTTCCTTCCTACCACGAGTCCTTGGAGCTAGTGGTCCTGTGCTTTCTGCATGGTACCATGAAAAGTGTTTGCCACTAGAATGTAGACAAACAAAGATAAAGGATCTCCTTTTGTCTATTGCTATTGCTTCTTAAAATAAGAAGGCTTGCAATGTAAAGTATGGCTTATATTTGTTTTGTCACAAGCCTGTTACTAATGCATCTTTGGTATTATCCTTGTGATTTTACTTTATATATTTATGGGAAGTCATCAATAATTTTTGAGGAATTTGACAAGCTTTGTGGAACTTATACTTTTCTTGATGGAGGAAATGATTTGCTAGAATAACAATTGTAATGCTACTTTTAAGGCTACACACCAATCTATCATTCCAACAAATGAAAAAACTATCACAGGGCCTTTATTTATCTGCCAGTGCAGAATGCACGAATAAAGTTTTGTGTCCATGTTCATGACTTTTAAGATTTTGCATGATGGCTATTCATACAGGTCTTTGCTAGAATGACTCCTTATAGCTTAGGTAGGGCAGCCTGTGTTTGTCGAAAATGGAGATACACAATTCGTAATCCAGTCTTCTGGCGTAGTGCTTGCCTAAAGGCCTGGCAGGTGATCTTTTGATGTATAATTATTTATTAATTTATTTATATATCATATTCCCAATCTGAACTTATGGAATTTCTATAAAGGTCTGTGGAGCTGTTGAAAATTACAAGATTTTGGAGTCTAAATACGATTGCTCTTGGAGGAAAATGTGGCTGTTGAGACCAAGGGTTCGTACTGATGGTAAGATCATCATCAAATTAATATCAGATATTTAACACCCAAATATTTTTGTCAATATTCCAATTTTTTATGCCCTCTCTTTTTGATTAGTGTACTTTGTTGCAACCACCTCAGCATTACTATTGATTTATGAAGTCACAACCACTTCACATGGGTACACCTACCATTGACATGAAGTGCTACTTTGTATAGGCATCATCAAACATTTGATCGTCTTATATGTGCCAATTAATTGAACCTCACTCTCTTGTTACATTTTTTCCCATTTACTTCTGCGCCACCATTTTTATAATATTTAAAGGATGTATTTTTTTTTCTATGTGTTAGGTCTTTATATTAGTCGGAACACTTACATTCGTGCTGGGGTTGCAGAGTGGAAAGTCACAAACCCTGTGCATGTGGTATGGCTATGCTGATTGTTGCATTTTTAAATACTATAGAAAACCTACCATATTATATCTTTATGTAATTGATCATTTGCGCCTTCTAAATTGATTAAAGGTCATTGGGAGGTATTTCTTCCTCTTTTCTCCGTATCTCTCAACCAATCACCTTCCTGACTAAAAAGCTTCATGTTTGGACTTTTGTCCACAAATCCATAAAGTCAAATTAATGTTTTGACAATGAAGTCTTAGGTTTCCTATTTCTTTATTTATCGCTTTCACAATTTCATCATATGACTCATCAATTTGATACTTGCATTATCTACATGATTAACGGCAACTTTATACCCATTCCATTGCCATTTTTTATTGTATTTGAATAGTGATCAATTCATCTCATGATGTTACACATCAGTTGTTGGTATAAATAATTATGTGATTTGGGTCATTTAGCTATCACAAATGTAACTTCATCTCTTTTAGAAAGATTCTACTTTAGGATCTTCAAGGGAAAGTTGACCTAAGTAAGCATTTTATTTTTTCTTGTAGGTTTGCTATTTCCGTTACATAAGGTTTTTCCCTAATGGGAAGTTTCTTTACAAGGTAGGTCTCTTATGCCACAATTTTCTGCCCTCCAGTTCCTATGAGAGTTTCACTACATGAGATCCTCTGCAGGATGCCTTTCCTAAACTAAAATACTTGATCTAATGATGGTTTTTTTGCCATTTTAAATCCCTAGAATTCTTCTCAAAAGGTTAAAGATGTCGTGAAATGTATGAATTTCCGTGCAACTAAAGCTGATTGCGTCTTTCGTGGGCACTATACATTGGCTGATGACAAGGTGGGTCTCTCTCTCTATATATATATGTTTTTTTATTTACCAAATCTTGAACATTTTATTTCTGTAAATTCATTGTTTATTCTAAATGTCGATATCATTACGTTGCATTTGGTTTGTGAACCGTGATTTGAAAGGAAGCATACCGCATGCAAATAAAAATTTATCGATATTTTATTGTTTCAGAAAAGTCTTTAGAAAATTGTTTTTGAATTTGATTTAACTGAACATATTTTTCATGCTTTCAGATTTTTGAATACAAAAAATTGGTATCACAAACTAAATGAAGCCTTCTTTTTTTTTTTTTTTTTTTTTTTGATTGAGAGAGAGAGAGAGAGAGAACTCTTTAATTGTAGAGCAGGGCGGAGGAAGCAAATTCATGTGCCCATGCCTATGTAATTTATTAAAAAAAAAGGACTCCATTGAGTTACTTTAATTGAGTACATAGCTTTTCATTGGGTCCATGTGAAATCTATTGATTA
>JAJIYU010016628.1:0-12052 GCA_030144865.1 Tinospora cordifolia | reverse complement strand
GCTGAAAATCTTCCTTTGACAACTCGGACGGGAAAATTAATTTTTTGACACGGGCATGTGATCGTTGAAAGAGCAACTGTTATTTGACATGCAGTGCAGCGATTTTCAGCGTTTGATCACGCAAATCTTTACAAAGAAATCTAGAACATGGAAGCAGTACGTGGTCGACTGCATGTTTTCTTGGGCAGGAGTTTCTACGCTTAAATTTTTCAACCCAACGAATTATGTTTTGGAGACTAAAGTGAGAATTTTCCAAATTCAATAAAAAACAACTGAGATGGAGAATTTCTAGTCTACCATAGATATTGCAAAAGATACTAGTTCATGAGCTGCTTTGTTGTGCGGGAGTTTAAAATTAAATAATTAATTGCAGGGGTTGATTAAAAAAAATAAGGAAAAAAAAACTAATTGAAATAATCTTAATATAATCTTAGGCAAACTATAATTGCTTTGTTTATAGAAAGTTGCTGAAGAACTTTGAATGAAGAATATCATAGAAAATAGTTTTGTTTATAAAAAATAAAATGATATCTTTTTTTTTTTGAAAGTAAAAGCCGTTTGTTAATTTTTAATAACTTTTTAAATAATTAATAGGTATTATAATTCATAATATTAATTAAAAAATAAAATAAAATGAAATAGACCTTCGTTTTTTAATTCAGTTACTTTCCCTCCTCTTTATCGCGTGTGATTATTAATTTATTTTCTATTCAAACACAATTTATTTTTCTATCCTTTCCTGTAAAGATGGTATAGCTACTGACATCTCTAGGATACCGTGTGATTCTTTTCTCAAGTCAAAATTCTCCCTTGAAGGGAGACAACAGAGTATAAATCACCAATAGAATAGTTTAATTTTTGGGAACAGAGACTAACCAAAGTTGTATTTAACCACGGAAGCAGTGTACCTGAACTTGGTGGAAGCCCATAATTTAGCTGGGATAAGCTTAAGACAATAAGCACTTCACATCAAGAATGACCTAGTGTTTGATCATTGTGTGCACTAACAACCAACCTTCTTGGCTGACTTTAACAGTAATTTTGAAATAATTTCCTAAGCATGATCAAGATGAAATTAGTTATTCTTTCTATGAAACAATAGAGGCGAAGAGAGGTATGAAAATAGTCTCCCTACCAATCCATGAATCATGAATTTTGAATTTGATTTTTATTGCTTAACTTCCACTCATTTCTTCGTTTTCGTAGACAGTAACAAGGGTCGGTCCAATATTTTTGGGGGCCCAAGAATAAATTACAAGTTGGGCTCCTAAAAATAAGGGTGCAACTTATCAATATATAATATATAATTTTTATAATTTTTAATTAGAAAAAATTTTAGAAAATATTAAAATAATTAACGTAATAACATAATTATTTAGGTCTTTTTAACTTACTTACGATAATGTCGTATATTATTAATTATTATAAAAAATACCATAATACATACAATATTGTTCTTCTTCATTCCTCTTCACTGTAAGTAAGAAACATTAGAAAAACCTTATAATTGCAATTGCTCCCTGTTTTGATTGTAACAATCGCAAAATCGTGATGAAAGGTCCATGAAGCACACAAATCTAATCAACCAAAAGCAAGAATCACCATTCCATTCTGTTGACAAGACAGATCTAAGAAAATAACAAACATTCCTAACAAACGGTGTAACACCCTGGCTCCCGAAACATTCACAATTTTTACATTGGTTTCATACTTAGAGACACGTACACATACATGTTCATTTTTGTCACATGACATCCCCGAGAACTGGGATATTATTTGTTTCACGCACCAATAATAAATTTTCTGGTCCCACCAAGTCACACCCCACAAAATCATATGAGTAAATAAATGAATAACAAATAGGTTTATAACTAAAAATATGAGATGTCATATTTGTTCAATTTAACCCAATAATAATCAAACTAACATCTAGCCTCATGGCCTTGTTTTAAATAACAACTCAATAAATAAAATAAAAGGAGATTCTCCGACTACTTGCCTAGCTAAAGACAATAATAAACTTATGACTAAGACAACCTCATCAAGGAAGTCAACCACTAATTACACTCTACTTCGTTTTCTCAACGGCCATGCTCAACTACTGGGTACCTAAAAAATAAGAAATGGGGTGAGCTCAAAGAGCCCAGTGGATCATACACAATACATCTCAAGCATTATTAAAGTCAAAACACATAATATGCAAACACTTATCAAATGTTAGGCGTTTCAAGCAATTCAATTGTTTTTCAGTTGACATTCAGACCTAAATGACCATCGTCGGTGCTCTCATCAAAACAATGAGAGCCTAGCGCTAATCGCAAGGAGGGGTCGTGCCCATCATCCAATGTTCGGGAACTAGGGTCCAACCCAGGGTTCCATTTCAAATGTAATATCAATTTCATAATTTAAGAACACCCACAGTGATCAATTGTAAGCTGGTACATGGTTTAATTCTTGATTACAATGATCTTAAAGTGTTTAACAAGATCAAGTTCTAGCATGCTCAATGTCTTCTACTTTCCACACATAACCAAAATATTGTGAAAACATAAATTCAACATGCGCACAATTATAACACATGTTATCCAACATATAAGGCATATCACTCAACATGACATTCATGCATGAAATCAATCAATCACAATACTGACATAATCACACCCTAGCATGCTCCTAGGTATTCAATCAAATAAGCATACAATCATATTCCTTATTTAAAACTAAAATAATATGAAAGAACATAGTAATCATTTCTACCTGTAAGTGCACTTCCTCAGCTCCTGCTCTTGTACACTGTTAACTCGAATGTCGTGACTCCTCAATCTAAAATATTTTATTTTTAATAATTGAACATCATATAATATTTTTAAACCATAAATTTACTAATTTCTTAACAAACATAACAAACAGTTCACCATTCACCTTTTCAGTGCATTTAGTGCGCAGTATTCCCCATGTTCGATAATTTAACTTAACTTACCCCCTTTTTTTCAATTATGAACACTCACTATCTAATTACTTTTAAAACCTTTTCAAAACCCTCTAAAGCCATTAAATATTCAGCCATAACCAGCATGCGTCATGTGCATGAAATCAAAATTGTTTTCATGATTTATATGCATAATATAAAGATTTGATGTATATTAAAGCCTTACACCCCTTTCTAGCCTCTTAAACATGTTTAACCATCAGTTTCCAGCAAGCTACCTTGCTGGATTTTTAACATCAAAATGCATGGACGGATGGAACTCTCACCAAATTTGCAATTATACTCAATTGTCACCTAAACATGTCAATACCCTAATTATATCATGCATATATGCCTTGTCTGTATGCTTTATCATCACACCTTAAAAATCAGAATTTTGTTGTCGGGACCCCTTCCCTAGGGAGAAGGTCGAACCGACTGGCACAGTGTTCTGACAAACCCATTTCCAAACTGAGCTTGCCCAAAACACTGTTAAGCCTCTTTAAAACACCATATATAATACTATCAGAGTAATCTTAATAAATGCGAAAGCAATCAGAACAAATAAGAACAGTAATTTTTTTTTTATACAAAAGTTAATTATATATACAGTGTCCTAAATGTAACAGTAGCAGAATGCCTAAGTCAAAATGTCTACAATATTTTTCTCACTTTCTATACATTATACTAATTCTCAAAAGAGTAAACCACGTGAGGAAACCTACCGAGGTAAATGTGGTGCGCTTCATCCAATGACCACCTTCTTCCCCTTATCCGCAGAAGAAAAAGTTGAAATATTAGAGTAGTGAGCCAATTTTGTCCACAGCGGCTCAGTAAGTGATGTAACCTAATCTAGAAATTAGAACAAGTATTCAAGAAAAGCAATGTCATGTATTAATGCACAATAATAATAATGCGAATGAATGCAACAGTTAATGAATGCTAAATTCACAATGCAATTGTGCACCTTCCATTTTGAAAACAATTTTAATGCTGAAAACACATAAATCCACTCAAGTGGGAGAAACCCGACGGTTAGGTGTATAGGTGACGACCCCAATCTGGGCCCACAGAACCCCCCTAGGGGCACTCTGTGCGAGGTCGTTACTAAATAATCTAGGGGAACCTCAATTGATAGACCTGGCCCGACCGCACCTCCGGATGTGACAACCACTCGTCCTCAATGTTCTAACACATTCCATACCCTAATTCGCACTCGGACCTCGATATTCGGTGCACATTTTCATTTAAATCACATTTAAATATTGCAAATGCATTTCAACACATTTAAAGATTGCAAATGCATTTCAATATGTAAGAACATTTCATTTATGATAGAATAACAAGTTAAGTGATAGATTAGAAAACACTACTCACAAGGATGCTCAAGTCCCGGTGCTCTGCTAGTGACCGGTCACGTCCCACTGATGTTTGATCTTGCGTGATCAACTTAGTTTCTTAATATCTACGTAAAACTTGGCTCAAATTTTAACTTTACGGTCTTTGGCTATTCAAAGGATTGACTTGGTCAATTATAGTCAATTCTATCTAAATCTAACCCTCACTGACCTATCAAATCGACAATGTCAATTAAGCCTATATATTGACTAAAAATACTACAAATATGTATTGTCGACATGTGTCCCAGCTTTGGTACACAATAACCAGCAACTTTCATAAATTTGGTTGTTCAATACATAAATATTATTTCATATGTTATATATTTACCTAATAAGTATTTCATAATGCTATGCAGTATTATATAACATTTTTTCCGTTATTTATCATTATTTTTATCCTATATACATTTTTTCTATTTTTATTAATTAATTCTCAAATCGCATAAACGTGAATTTAATATATCCATTGACCTCCAAAAATCTTAATTTCAGTGTCATTAAGTTCAGAGTTTCATTCTGAACATTTTAGTACCCACCGACTAAAATTTCAGTATTAATGGGTATCTCCCTATGTGTCGATTTTCAACTACCATATAATTTTCTCAGGTCAACAAAGGTACTGTAATACCTACAATTTTAGTGTTGTAATACCCAAAATTTGAGTTAAAAAAATTATTGTTCAAATATACGGTTACTGTTCAAAAATACGGTCACTATTTTGTTGACAGACAAATTAATTTTCGGTGGTTACTGTAGCTACAGTAACAGACACTGTATGTACAGTAACAAACTATTAACAACTGTGCAATTTCGTCTGTTTTTGCCAGAAAAATCTATATAAACCCCCCCTCATTCTGAAAATTTATTCCAGCAAGAAAGAAAGAATTTCTTTGCTTACTCTCTTCTCTTCTCCTGTTCTTCAACTGTTTTAGACAGCAAATATAGTAGTAAGAAGGGAAAAACCCCAGTTTATGCATAGCAGTAGTAGAGATCTACTATTGGGTACCTCCTTTGAAGTAATTGGAGGGTTTTTCTGATCAAAGCAGGTATAATTACTCTGCTCTAGTCTCTATTTAAGATTGGAAATGTCGTTGTTCATTTCAGTACGCACACGTAATCTACTGTTTATATATACAGTACTGTTTACTATTATTATTTAGCACTGTTCATATATATGTTACTGTTAATGGGCAGTTATTAAATCACATGTTTGAAACATAGATCCTGAAGACTGTTGGCCAAAGACTCGGGACAAGTTGAGATTAAGGGAATTACTACTGAGATGGAAGTGATTACTCTACTCTCTAGTATTATTTGAATTTTATTGCTGAATATGTGATGTTTACATTGTTTGAATGCCTAGAAGTATGCAAGAATATTGATTTAATTATTTTCCTTTCTCTTTAATTTATATTATTTATGACCGAGATATTATGCTCTGTAGTTGCGTCTTGTACGATCTTCTACATCAGAAATCAAAGGTCATTATTTTTATTTATGAAAATATTGATTATGATATCATGCTGATGAAATGTTTAATTATTGGCGAAATATTTATTTTATTAGACTCTGTATACAAAAATAAGATTAAATAAAGATTTCAACCACGTATCGGTGCGGGGAAGAATGTTTTTCGTGTGTGTTCCATACAGAATTAAAACTGGTGGTCAGGATTGACACTTGAACGGATTAGGTTTCAGAAATGATCCCACTTCACATAGAAGGGTTTGAGTTTCAGAATTAATCTCTCTCCCCAGATCTGGAAAACAGAGGTTAACCCCTTTCGGTCTAATTGACAACTGTTGATAAATAAATGTTTGAAACGCCTAATGGATGATAAGTGTTTGCATGTTCAGTGTTTGATTTAAATAATGCTATTGATGTATTGTGTCCACTGGGCTCTTGAGCTCATCCAATCATTTTTTTCAGGTAACAATTGAAGACATTGCTTATAGCAAATCAATGTAAATCAGTAGTAGTGTGCCTCACAACATGGGGATATTAGAAAATAAATATATTGTAGGGCATGTGACCCACTATATTTGATCATTTCAGTTGTCGGTCATCAGGGCATACAGTATTTGTATTATCAAAAGTTGGCTATGGAGCCCACAAGATTTGTTCATAAATCTAATCATAAATTAATGTTTTCAGTTGTTATGTAATCCTGAGATTATTGTTGTTCTGTTATATTTATACTCTATTTTGTACCTTGGGATATGATCTAGTGAAACTAACAGATGTGATAAATGATGTAAAAAAAAAGTAATATCCCCAGTTCTTAGATAGAAAGCATGATGGACTACACTCAAAAGAAATGAAGTCTCAAGCTATGAGACAACCACGTCACCTATGACGTATGCGATAGAGATCGGGAGCTGGGGGTGTTACAAAGGTGGTATCAGAGCCTAGGCTTTAGACGCCTTGGGCAAGAATTAGAAGGAATTGACTAGTCAAATAAGACTATTTATTTAGTTAATTTAGAAGCCTTACCTCTTATTTTGGAAACTGAAACGATTTTGAAAAACAAATTGTTTTTCAAAAAGAGATATATATCTTCAATTGTTTTGTTTGGATACCAATATTATGAGTTGAACTGATAGCGGGTAAACCTTGTCCCGAGTAAAGCTAAACATTGAAAGGGAGACGAGTTATCCCGTTTTAGAAAGCACGGTTACTAAGTAGACTTCGGTCTCGTCGTCCGATTAGGAGGTTGTCCCACCAGCTCATACAACTAGTCGAAGTTGAAGAACACAATTATTTTCTATAATATATATAAGGGCAAAGAACTCACTACAAGTTAAAGTAGATGCCAAAAGTAGTATCGAGAATAAATCAATGCTGTGACTTTGACAAAAGAACCTTTTAACGAGGATTTGAGACCCTAGGTCTAAGAAAGAGACCTTAGGTAGAAACTCTAGTGTTGTTAAGAGTAGCACAATAGATCATAAATAAAAGCTTTTAGGGCATAAACTAGAGATGGATAACGTGTGAAAAGGAAACACTTGTTTGGTCAAGGCACGAGATCGAAAGGATCCTGTATCTTTGGTTTCTATGTGCTATGGGACGCATAGAATTCAGGGATATAGAGGAATCCTGGACTTGGAGAATGACAGACCATGTATGGTGAGTGATCGGTGGCTTTGGACGAACTTGTTTTCCTATGCTTGGCTGGTATGAGACAGTCAAGTATAATAGAGCTTGGGAAGCCTTGGACATCGAGACACTTGGAAAATTGTTTGGGTGCAGCTTTGTCCTGAGTGAAAATCTAAGTAGAAGGGGTAGAGTGGTATGAGACACTTAAACCTGAAAGCTTAGGTAGAAGCTTGGAACCTTATTGTGCTAGGTTGATTTTATGATTGTGTGCTATGCATGCTTTATTGCTTAATTATTTTGAAACCAAATCTTGTACCCATGCACAAAAAGAATGTAGATGCATAAACTATTAGACCACTGGAAAAATCGAGAACCTAAAAACATAACTCTAGAGTCATAATAGAACAGACTAAACAAAAACAACAGAAATGAATACTAAATTGGCGTAAATGTGTAGGTAATGGCTGAACCTAGGGTTGCTACATCTGATGACACCGACTCTCAGGAAGCACAAAACGGCATGGCTGAAGCTAGGATGAAACATTTGATGAATGAGGTTACCAAAAGAGTAATGGAGCGGATAGAACAGACACTATCTCGAATAATACCTCAGGCGGCACTACAGCCGCAGGTGCAAGAACAGATTCTAATGCAGTAGCCAATGCCAGCACCTGAGATTTCAGATCATCAGGAAGAACAAGAAGACTTGGAAGACAGTGAACACAGAAAATTGTTGTTAGAATTGAAGAAGCTGAGACCATCACAATTTTATGGTACTACAGATAGTTTAGCAGTTGACCATTGGTACCAAGAATTAGAAGAATACTTGGATGTGTTGAGAGTAACAAGTCCTAGCAGGGTAGCACTGGCTACCCATCAATTCAAGGGACCAGCTAAAAGCTAGTGGCGGCTAGTAAAGGCAACCCGACTGTTAATGTTAACAGAATGAACTGGAAAGAGTTTAGAGAGATATTTTACAAGAAATTCTTTCCTAAAGCAACACTGGCGAAGATGCAAGAGGACTTTATTTAGCTGAAGCAGAGAAAGATGATGGTGGCCGAGTATGACGGTGGATAGTTACTAGTTTCATGAACATACATGCATATTTGATCCCTTTTCCCATGCAGATTTTATTTCCTTCAACCTTTCATGTTTCCCATGCAGATTTTATGTACAATACACTTTATATATGCATATACTTGATTTTATTGAATTTTACTAAATAAATTCTAATTTTTTTTAATAAAATTTTTAGGTCTTCAAGTATCGCGACCCCTTCGCAGGTGACGTCACGACCGGCACAGAATTCTCAAACATGTCAGAACTCTGACATGTCTGAAAATTCTGTAAGCCTTTCGAACAAAATCACCCAATTTTCCTAAAAATTTTGACAAAGTCTCCTCTAAAAATATAACATGTCACAAATTTCAAAACACTTGATAATCACAATCAATATACAAAAACCACATATTTTTCTTCATCCAGACAACCATACATCCACAAAATTCATCATTTGTTCTGATAATACATTCAGATGACAACACATTTTATTCATTTCCCAAAATAATAATCTAGCTAATGTTTACACTTCTTACATACTATTAACTTCAAAAAACCCAGTAACCATTTCACATCATCTTCCCTTTATCTTTCCTATCAGAACCTGGAGAAAATGATTGAGACTTGAGTGAGCAAATAACAAGCTTAGTGAATAATCTAACTTATGATATTATACAATATATGCATAATTTAAAGTGTAAACATGCATTTGATTTCAATAACATGCACTCTTTTAAAACATGAGCCATCTCCCTCCTTCTAGATAACAGACCGAATCTGCTCCTCACCGCACAAATAAGGAGTGCACTGGACCTCTAGTTATCCAATTATCTACTCGTTTCTATCTCATTCATCTTATGTCAGGAATGCACCAACCAAGATTACCACAATGATCAATCCTGTGAGTCTGTTCCCAAAAAGTATGACCAATAGAAATACTGCTATGTCAATAACAAATGGAAACTAACTATATATTTGAGATCTACTTATCACCAGAAGTATTTTGGTATAACTTTTACTAAGTTTTATTCACTGTGGAATAATACCCAAATTTTTGGTACAAGTATAAAACACTATCCATAATAAAAATTATGCCCCTATGATTGTAGTACAAGGCTTAATTAGCATTTTAGCAATTAGAATATAAGAAAATCACTTACCTATGCATCGAATCTGGGGAAAAATTGGATTTTCCCTCTTTTTCTTCTCTTTTCTGTCTCTGCGTTTTCTGAAGTTGGAAACCGAAGAAAGAAGCAAAATCACGATGGAAATAAAATATCCATCGTTGATTTGATTTTATATAACCCAAAATAATCCCAATTTTACCCTAGCTTGGAAAAATCAATTCCTTAAACATTAACCTCATTTAACTTATTCATAATTTTACCTTTATTTTAATTCCATAAATACCTACCTTAAATAAATTAATTCCATAACCATATACTTTATATAAAATATTCGCATTTTTACCTTAAATCATATATATATTTATAATTTTTTAAAATATTTTTGGTATTTTTGCCCTAGTTCTCTTTTTTTTTTTTTCTGAAATCAGTTCTAAAAGGCTCACATAAGTAACCTTTTTTATTTTTCAATTTTTTTTCAACTTAAAGCAACGTGATTTATTTTATTTCTTTGATAAATATTGCAATAAACATTTAAATCATAATTCCAGACATTTTTATATTTATTTAAATTTTTAAAAATTTATTTCTTATTCGCGAACCTCATATATATATTATACACTCGTACGTCTTGTCAACGTGTCATAAAAAGAAATTTGGGTCGTTACATCAAATAATGTTCTATTTTGTATGAATTATTTACAAGTCACTTTTATTTGTGTACGCGTGTCGGTATTTAGGTGAAATTACTATTTACCCCTATGTGATAAAATTACCGTTTTACCCCTTAAAGTTAAATTTTATATCTTGGGCATTAAGAACTTGTCTTTGATTTTTATTAGCCCCGAGAATTAAAATTTATACTTTTCAAGTATTTTATTTTATGTTTATTTACTTTAACTATTATTCAAAAAGTTTTATAAGTTTTTTGGGATGTTACAAACGGAAACAATTTATTTCAATGTTTAACAGCCATTGCTCTCTTTTTTTTATTGTAACAATCACAAAATCGTGATTAAAGGTCAATGAAGCACACAGATCTAATCAACCAAAAGCAAGAATCACCATTGCATTCAGTCGAAAAGATAGGTTCGAGAAAAATAACAAATATTCCTACAAAACATAAATAATTTCTTTTGGTGTTTAATCAATTGTGAAGTGGGAAGCTTTGAAGGAAGAAAGAATGTCGGCAGGACAAAGGGAGATTGTTGCTCAACCTGTAATAGTAGTAAATTTCACATTGTAAATTTTTCTTGGCAAAATGGTTATGTGCTCTTCCCAGAAAACCTGCAAACTTGTTTTTGAAGGCTTCTTTCTTTGCCTTGTTTTAAATGCAAGTTGTTGCAACTCAATTGCTTTAGGTGTTTGGAATGTGTTTTTTTGTCATTTCTACAAGCTTAGAATAACCATGAAAAAAGAGAGGAAAGAAAAATCTAAATGGGTTGCAGTTGGTGGTAATAAACTGATCATTTTTCAGCTGATGGCATATCTAGTAATGGATGCCTATTGATGTTTAAAGATTATCTTATCCCTGTAAAGTGGTTTGTAGAAGAAACATTGAAGAGTCATAGGCCCAAAAAAGGTGATCAAGATGCCACTAATCTGTCCTTGCAAATGCAAGTTAATTTGGTCTTTTAGTTTCTGAGTCCAGGGTCTGATTGAAGCGCAAGACTAGACGGGATGGGACTTTGGTTCGTGCCCACTCTGTTCTTACATACGTGACCGTTGCTGCTATATCGCCTCAGTTGTTGTTCTTTGGCCGATTGCTACTTTGCTGCACATGATCATCGTTTTTTCTTGCTCTTGTGCACACCACTGTTGCTGCGCCACCATCAAACCACGCCCATAATCCACATCTATGAAACCCACCATTTTTTCTTCGACTGATTGCATCGCCACTGCTGCACACCGATTCCCCTCTTTTATGTGCTTGTTGTTCGGCTTCACTCACCGTCCCTTGTCGTTGCTATTGCTAGTCGCAAAAAATTTGCAAGAAATAGCTGCGATTTGCTGCTTGCTGTTGCATCGACACGTTTTCTAGGTTACGACGATGGTTGTTGCTCCGATTGGTGATACTGGAGAAGCTGCCGAGGACAATGGTGTTCTTCTTCTTCTAGTTTCGTCGTCAGATCTGAAGAAGAAAGGGAAAAACCTGTAACACCCCGGCTCCCGAAACATATACTATTTCTACGTTGATCTCATACTTAGAGATACATTCACATACATGTTCATTTATCACATGACATCGTCGGGAACCGGGATATTACTTGTTTCACACATCAATAATAAACCTTCTGGTCCCACCAGGTCACATCCCACAAAATCATATGAGTAAATAAATGAATAACAAGTAGGTTTATAACTAAAAGTATGGGATGTCATATTTGTTCAATTTAACCCAATAA
>JAJIYU010016627.1:0-12072 GCA_030144865.1 Tinospora cordifolia | reverse complement strand
CTTTTAATTTATTATTTTGATTTAGATGATGCTTGCTTGTTTGGTTAGTTTGATTCTTTCATGTTTTTATTTTTGTTCTTTGCATTTATGTCTTTCATTCATCATGTTGCACGACCAAGAGAGTATGCTCTGTAGTTACGTCTTGTACGATCTTCTTCATTAGAAATCGAAAGTCGCTTTCATGTTTGAGAGAATATGTTTTGTAGTTGTGTCTCGTACGATCTGCTACATCAGAAATCGAAAATCTGTGTTTCTATTGATTTATCATGTTATACTGTGGTATGTTTAAGTTTCTGTTGAAATATTTATCTATCATGCTCTTGTACACCAAAGTCAGGTTAAATGAAATTTCAACCACGTACCGGTACGGGGGACTTTCTGTGTTCCATGTAGAATTGGAACTGATTGTCAATACTGACACCAGCATGGAATGAGTTTCAAAAAAAATGAACCCGCTGGAAAGGGGTTTGAGTTTAAGAATTGATCTCTCCCCAGATCTGGAGCATAGAGAGTATTCTCGTTCGGTCTAAATTACGACTTAATTAATATATTGGTTGAATCGAATTAATATCTGAAAGTGTTTGATTTGTTTGCATTATCCGGTTGGAATAATGGATTAAATAGATGAAATGATTCACTGAGCTGTGTAGTTCACCCCCCTTATTTTTCATAACAGGAAATTGATCAGCCTGCGCGGAGATTGTTCCTTAGAAAGTTTTTATTTAATGTAGGGCAAATAGGCCCAAGTGAACTCATGTATTTTCAGCTTTTAAATTTATTTTTTTTTTGCTGTAATGGAATATTGTACTTGAAATTGTTAAATGAACATATGAAGGATCTTCTTTACTATGATGTTATTTTTGTACATGGACTAATGTACACAGGAACCCTAATGCATTTGGGTCTAAGAAAAAGAAAATTTAGCACGGGCCCGTCTCCCGGGTATCCCAAAATTTTTGATTAAATAGAATTGAACCATCAGATGACGTGGAAAGATGGGACTTGGGAGGCGGGGTGTTACACCTGGCCACCCCTTGAATTCTCATCTTGGACATCTCATATGGTATTGATCCACGGGTTGAGATTTAATCTCACATTTCTAATGAGGACATCCACGAGTGTTCCATACATTAGGGTTGAGGCAAAATTTTCATACTCATGAACGCTTAACAATTTCTTATAAGAACCCCACATTATTTTCATCCCTTTCTATTGCTTATTTAAATGAGTCATAAAAAAATCCTCTCATTATATTATTGTATCACCTTAGGACATCCAAAAAGAAGGAATGCAAGAAGAGCTAAAAAGACAACCTTTAAGGTGAGTGAAGTTTGATGTTTTTTTATTTATTCTTCTCTTATTCTCTTCTCTTTATCAAACCATCACCCGAGACTACCCAAAATCTTCATATTTTAGTTGTCATGAAAACACTTTATTATCACCTTTTCAACTCTTAAAAATGGCACAAAGATCAGCCACTAACTCCTGGAATGAAGCTAGCCACAAAACCTTCAAAATCTAATTGTTTTCTCACTTAAACCCATGTTTAGGCCTAAAAGGAAGACACGAGACAACCCTATGAATGTACAAAACCTACTTATTTTTATTAGAAAACTCTTCAACCCTCCCTTGAACAACCACCAAAAGCTCATATTCAAACCTATCTTGATAGTCATGCAAAAATGCACCAAAATATAATGCTTAATCTATAATTTGTGCACCTTTTGGCCATGCCATCTATTCAATGTTTTAATCCCGTATTTTAAGATGTTTTAATGTTGATATTGCAGCCTTGATATGTGTGGGAATAGGAGGGAAAAGAGAGGTAGAAGTCACCTAGAGAATAATAAGAAGAAGGCTCGCAAAGAAGATATAATCTTTAAAAACCCTAGTTTAGGATACACTTTTGCACACATGAGAGACCACCACTAGGGACTAAGGTAAGGTATAATTTTCAGCATAAAAATCATGCTTTTTTTTTTTATTTGATTCAAAGTATGAATTAAAAATCCAACACTTAACAAGGATATGTGAATGAAAAATATGGAAAAGAAGGTATTTCAGGTATCTATGTGCATACCACATGGATTGAATGTTTGCAGCCAAATATCAATATATTATGACTCTAGAACAGAGTTGAAATATGTCTCAAAATGGACACTAAGATCTAGAGAAAATCATCCCCACTCCCACACATCCATACCACAGGCAAAAGACCTAACATAAGTTGTTTTAGGTGTATTTTGGTGCAAACATGACAGTAAGTGTTCAACCATGTAACAACAGGTTACACAGTTAGAAAACCAAGGAAATAATGGGAAAAGTGTGAAAAAAATATAGGAACAAGTACTTAAAGGAATGAGCTTGATTTGGGGACTAAAATGAGCATGAAAAAAAACCTAAAAATAGGATTTTCATGTACCCTAATATTAAAAAAAAAAACTTAGGACTGAAGGTTGTGTCCCTTGTGCCCATGTCAAAACATTTAAAATCCAATAGGATGTGGTTTAGAACTGAAGAGAAATGATTGGGAATAAAAACTCTAGTCTATAGCTTTGTAGGTCATTAATAGGGTAGCAAAATTTTTAAAAAGGGAACGCTTTCGATGTACCCTTTATAAATGACTTAATATGCCCCTATGGATAATAAGAAACACCTAAAATAAACTTAGAAACATTTTAGAAACATAACCCAAGTGTTAAAATGGATCCTAAATGGTTTGCACATGAAATAACAAAATTGGACCACCCGTAATAAGGTATAGTCATGGTTTCAGTACAATAGGTGCATGATCACCTTGGTTATGTGTCATATAAAACAAGTCTCAAGAAGTCATAGACAATGACAACCCGAGACCGAAACGAAAATTGTAAAGAATCTTGAGTCATTTGGGTCTGATTAATTTAGTAAGAGTAGTGATTGG
Source organism: Tinospora cordifolia (assembly GCA_030144865.1). Lineage (NCBI taxonomy): Eukaryota > Viridiplantae > Streptophyta > Magnoliopsida > Ranunculales > Menispermaceae > Tinospora > Tinospora cordifolia. Next base: position 9,149 of record JAJIYU010016627.1, on the reverse strand, counting down.
AACATAATGTCATACCCTTAAACGATAAAGAAAGAAATAAGACTAAAGAAGATTCAAGTATACTTAAGTATGATATAAGACACTAAACCTAACAATGGAACTTGATAGGTTAAATTCAGATAATCGGGTATCAAATTGTGAATTTTGAGGAACTTAGAATGCAAGTACAAGTAAAAATACTCTTAACTCTCTCTTGTATTATAATTAGTAAAACTTGTATTATAATTATTAAAACTCTAATATAAATACGTTTATTTTTATTAAGTCCTGTTATTAGATTCGTGGTAGCATGCCTTTGATTCCATGTTGGTTTGCATGTCTAAATGATTATATGATGAGAAGAATGTTAGAGCTTTAAATTATATATTATGTTATGCTATGACTGAAGAAATTATGCTGATGATTTCCGTATTAAAATGATTCATGCATGTTCACAGTCATTTTATTTGTGATATGCCTTCAACAAACATAGATAATTAAGAAACCAAACACATACCGGCACAATGTATTTGTATTTAATCATCATAGGTATTGTTCTTAGTGAGTAAGCTTTGTGTAGCATGTCCGTATTTGACCACCACCAGACATTATTCGATTAGAGATAAGTTGAGTTAGGGCCATCAGTTTAGTTCTTATTTAGAGTATACTCACAGGATGAATCTACTTTAATTAGAAGTGTCCATGATAGTTGACGCATTCTAGAAAGGTGTTCTTAAGGGTTGATGCTTACTTTAAAAGGTGTCATTGTATTTTGTCCTAAACCAGTAGATGTCTCATCTAAGAGAAGGAAAATGCCAATGATAGTTTTTCGGTGTTAATGACAATGCTAAACCAATGGATTGTTTGAAATGTTTACTATTTTAGAATTGTTCTTTATTAGTATTTTAATTTTTATAATACACAAGAAGTATTTAGGATGATCCATCGAGTTCTTTTGAGCTCCCTGTTGCGCCCCCTCTCTCTCCTTTCTTTCTATTCTTTTGAGGTACTTATGGAACTGGGTGACCTACTAAATCCTAACAAAATATTTTTATCTAGTTTAAGTCAACCATGAGTTCCACTATCCATATTTTCAATTTATTTTGTCATTTCTTTTAAATTCAACATTAATATATTAGTTAATGGGTCAAATTTTCTTAATAAGTGTACTTAGAACCTTATATGGTCTTTTAATAAATTTTTGATTATCTTTGATCAATATTAATCATTTGTACATGATCTCCTAAGGTGAATTGTAATGATGTAACACCTCGTCCTTTGGTTGGACTTGTTTATGTAGCTTGCTATTACTTGATTCTAATATTTATATCTGAGGGCATTGTGGTAATTTGATCCTGATACAGTTGGGTGACTGGAGGTTGGGGTGTTACAACTTAAGTGATATAACTATCACTTATCAATAATAATAATTTTAAAACATGGGTAAGCGTTATTCATAATCACCATCTTAAAATAAGTGATTATTCATAATCATTCTTTGTTGAGCATGGCTTAGTGGTTATACTTCATTTGCATGTAGTAATCTTTTCAGATAACTTACTAAGGCTAAGTAGATTACTCTTCAATTAAAAAAAAAAAAAAAACAGACGTTAGCTTGTGATCAATATGCAACCTTTTTCCATCACTAAAATTTTACTATCATTTGTAAACCTGACTTCTATCGAACTAACTTATCTAAATAAATAAATGACTCTTTTGTGCCACACATGTGATTAGTATATGACCTAGTATCAAGATACAAAGATTCTTGTTCTCGTGGTTATCTTGAATTAATGATGTCGTCACAAATGTCATAGTATTGTTATTATCTTATTTTTGGACAAAAGACTATTTTTCACTGATCATATTTGTTGGCTTACAATGCCAACATTACTACGTAATGACCAAATTTATTATAAACAAAACATTGAATAGTGTTATATTTTTCAATACCTTATTCATAACCAACACAACCATGTTCAGTTCTTGACCATAGTCAAATTGCCCATGACTTTGATTTTGTTAGTTTCTTGATACTTGGCCATGACACCTATAGCTCATTTGCACTCTACTAGATTTGCATTCTTCTAAAAGATTATTTGCACTTCAAGATGCATCAATCTTTAAAGCTTTTCTAAAGGTTTTTTCACATTTTTTTTTCACCTATTACTCATGGGCATGTAAGGACTCAGTCAAATCATTAATTGTCAACATATAGATTCCTAGAGTTTTCAATTGCAATAATAATGTGCTCAAATTTTATGTTAAGATATTAAAGTGTATTGTTAACCACGTTCACATTTTTAATCTTTCATCATAATTTTTTATTTGATTAATTAAGACTTTTACTCTATTAAGATAGCTCTCAATAGATTATGCATATTCAGTCTGAAATAATTTAAATTAATGTCTTAAAGTTTTTCAAATGTATTTTTTTTTGTGTGCAGCTATGTAGGACATTTATGAAATATCCCAAGCTTCTTTAACTTTTTTTACTCGTCTATGTGCTTATTCTGTTCATCATGTTATTTCTATCAAAAGTAGGAAATGATGGTTGATTTGAACTATTATAGGATGCCATGAATTTAAAAGAATTGAAAGGAGTGGCAGTATATGCCGTTAACTAACACGGACAAATTGTAAAAATAAACATCTGAAGGAAACATTCTTCACCTCATTTGCAATTTAATGCTTTGTACTTGCTATACTAGTGAAATCACCCCAATCAAAGCCTCTTTCTTTCAATTGATCACAGAGCCAGCTACATCAACAACAAATAATAATATATTTCTTTTAATGCAGTCACCACCAAACGAAAAATGCTAATAGCTTGATCTCCTTCTATTGTTTGGACGACCGACTCCACTAACAACACCTTGCTGCAATAGGTAACAATTGGCACTCATGCCTAGCTCTGATACATTAAAAAAATTAAAAATTAGAAAAAAAATCTACAAACTCTATTTTCACAAATTTCTATTTCCTCTTTATACTACTATATATCGCATAATAGTATAATTGTGGAGACCAACTTTCTAATTCCAATGTAAACACTTTTAAATCTAACACAAAAAAACTTAATTTTAAACTATTTTACTCAAACTTTCAATTAGAAAATTTGTAAATTAAAGTTAATCTCCAACTCTAATATATAATATACATTAAGATTTTGACATTTTTTTTTTCTTATAAAAAGGTTATGTAGAAATATACATGTGTCACAACTGATTTATAATTACTTTTGTGAGCTACTTGTCTTAATTTGAAGTAGAGTTTGATTCTTTTATCTACTTATATAGCTACTTGTCTTCTTAGGATCAAGGTCTATTCTACGGTAGAACTATATGGGAAGTCATAGTCCTAGTACAGTAGCTAGCTCGAAGCTTTTGCCTTGGAAACCTCTTCTTAAGTTCCTAAATAGCCAACAAAAAACCGGCGTTCCTTTTTGACATGCACTATGGTTTTCATCACATCTCCTATATATATATATAAACTAATTATAGAGTAAACCCGGAGTCTTAGTCAAGCTGAAAAACTAGATACAAAAGCACCTGAATTCATGCATTCCTACTCTACGGCTGAACTGAATCGATTTGTCCCTTAATTTGGCTCTAAATCCAGAGAGACTAGGGAGACCAAGTGCACCTAAAAATCTGTAGCTTCCTACGCCATTGACGGAACATCTGTGGAATAATAACTATTTATCTTCTCTGCACCAATCACGCATAGCATTTAATTATAAGTGAGAGTCATGTAATGGGTGAACGGTGATTATTCATATTAAATTAATTTGGTATAATATTGTATAAAATATATATATATATAGGTTGGTTGGTCGAAGGTAGAATAAGCATTAAAGCTTATTGCTTTCTTTCGTTCTTTTTTCTTTTTTTTTTTTTTTTTTTTTTGCATAGGTTTCGGGGTGAGAATGACCCCAGCAGGCAGCGGCATGTACTGAGTTCATCCAACAATATGTTTTCTTGATTGGTTGACATTCCACGCGCATTTCTGGGAATTATTTTAGCAATTGGAAGAGTAGCCAGTTAGTGAAGCTCACCCAGTACAACGTGCTTCCCGGTCCCAGTTATTTTTGCTCTCCTCCTCATGACGTCAGAAAAGTGTTAGGCTGAAACAATAATAAACCTATATATATATATCATGTGCACCTTGCAAAAAAATAAAAAGCATATGAGATTTATTAAGACGTAGTTAGCTAGTAATAAATTGATAAACATATATTAATAAATTATTTATTACCTACATTGACATGTGTATAGGGCTAGCCTGAGGCAGGGCCCAAAGGACAACGGCCCTGGCCTTTTACCCCTTTGGGCTCCTTATTTTCGTAAGTCCATATATATATAATTAAAAATTTATTAATCAATTAAGCTCTTATTTTTGGGTCTTCTATTTACTATTTTGCCCTGAGCTCTAAAAAGTATTAGGCCGACACTGGATGTGTAAAATATTAATATTTAATACATATACTTATGTCATTGTGCATGTAGTAGTAGTTTTTGTCATGATAGTTCAATGTATTAGTAATTTGGCATTTAAGTAAATACTTTATTACAACTATTAAAACTATAGTTCAACATATTACTAATTAATATGATGTAAATATGTATGATTCGATCCATTTTCTGAGGTCATGCTAGGCTTCTCTTGCTAGTCCAGTTTTCAAGCTAGAATAATGGTGTACTACCCTTACTTTGACGATGATACATTTAGAGCAACATATATAAAAAGTAGAAATGAAAAAGTTCAATACATCTAAATCCAAGGATTTTGACCATTATGAAACTTGATCTCAATCAATATCAGAGAGATTGTCCTTACTTGAACACCTCAAAGCTCGACTTTTGGAACAAATACTTGTAGAGTTTTACTCTAAAAGTCTATATGTATATATTTTTGTATGTATATAACTATATTTTTTTGATCTAGAGGTGACATTCAACATTGTCATCATTTTGGACTACAATAGCAAAAGGCCCATTTTATCATTTTGACACAGCTAGAACTCTATATATTTTAAGGAAATTTATAGGGTAAACTTTTTCTTTAGTTTTTAACGTGAATATATAGTAGTGAATATTACGTGAAGGTTAGCCATATGTTGGACAAAAGACAATCATTCGAAGATTACTTTGCCTGAATGTGAGTGCAGCCCTGGTATTATTTTCAACTTCTTTTTCACGTAATCCGATATATATACATGATATCTATGTGTTTAAACTTTCGGAAAGCATGGGAATGTTATGTGGCGATCCTCTGTGCTTCAACAAAGGAAGCATGGCATTTGTGATGGGTCTCCTCGCCGGCCAAAAAGAAAAGGTTGCAAATTGTAGAAATGCATCATGAAGGGACTTGACTCTCCAGTGCCCATCTTATTGCAAGCTTATCAAACCAATAGATATATCAGAAATAAAGAAAAGATAGATAAAGTGATTAAAGCTTTCTTGAACCAATTAATGGTACGTACTAAAGGAAACAGCTGATTGGTCTGCCGGGTATCCTTTTAAATGCACATCACAAGATCACAATTAATTCAAACAAAGGGAGAGAATGTATCGCCCCTCGTACCCACAGCTATTTTGTAATTTGTACAAATCAGCATCATTTCCATAAAAAATTTGTTACCGGTAATGTTGGTTATAAAAAAGCAAAAACAAGTTAAATAAATGTATACATCCAAATAATTAATAATTTAAATAAATATAAAAAAAATTACATAAAAAAATATACAGATTTAACGTAGTTTAACATATCATTTACATTTACATTGATATATATATTTATATAACAATTAAAGAATTTCATGAGTGACGTAACATTAAAAACTTTTGACACCTTAAAGGAGATACTTAAAATTAATATCACATACGCATTATTACCAGCTTATTTTTTAAATATTATCATCATCATCCAATTCTCTATAGTGCTTTCTTTTCATGTGATCAGTAATGTGTGAATATCCGTGGCTTCTTCCTTCCATTAAGAGGCGGGTAATGATGGGAGGTAAGAAGAGAATATAAAGAGAAGGGGGGGTCATATTCAGGACTTAATATTTGGTAATTTTGGGGCGTAGGTCGGTGGTGGGTGTGGATGGAGGGGGCGAGAGGGAAAGGGAAGGGGGGTCCCTACGTATAACTTTGATACGTTGAAGCACCAAGCGTCATTTTTATGCAGCTTTTGTCATTATTAATGTGGTGCCCCATGAATGTCACGTCCTGGGCATTTCGATTTGACTTTATTTACTGTTCATTCTCATCTTTTTTTTTTCATTTCTTTCGCCTCAGATAATATTGCTCAGATATTATCAGCTCAACCGAGAGGGTACACAAGGGGAAAATAAATAAAGGTTTCAGCCTTCTGGAATCTGCATTACTACTATTACTGTTACTGCTGCTACTACTACTACTACTATCATGTCATCTCTCTCTAATTTCAAGCTAGCCACAGCTAGATTAGCTTAGCTAGGAATATGTTGCATTAATGTAGGACCTTTTTACTGTTCCAGACATGTGGGATGTTTCCAGATCAAAGGCACCCATTTACCTAGTACATGTGGGTCTGTGTGAGTATATGTGTGTGTGTGTGTGTGATCATGTGCTTTTGTTGTAATCTGATGATCTTGTTGACGACTAGGTTTGATGATTAATATAAATGGTGTGCTTCTCTTCAGGCGAGTACATATGAAAAAAGGAGGTTCTATGAAAATATAAATTATGTTTAAAAAAATTAAAATAGTTGTTGTAAATATAACACTCATAATCATTAAATAAAACTCAAGATATGTATCTCTAATTAAAATGTATTTAGAACAGTTAATTTAGATCCTCCCTTATGTGTGTTACCTTTAAATTTGTTTGACAGTTTTGAATTATGAATATATACTTATTGGCATTATATTAAAAGAATTAAATTAGAAAAATTATGCTTTCTGTCGTTGTGCTAATGCTTAAAATTAGTCAATTTACGTCCTCCCTTATGTGAATTACCTTTTAAATTTGTTTGATTATTTCAAATTATGAATATATACTTATTGGCATTATATTAAAAGAATTAAATTAGAAAAATTATGTTTTTCGGTCATTGCACTAATGCTAAAAGCTTTACGAAATTCTTAATTTGGTCTTTAAAGTCATAACCTTTCACGCACGCTCATTTGCCCGTGAAGGCGAAACACATTTGTTAACATTTAGGAAAATGTAAAGTTCATATATATAGGCATGACTAGGGTTTATTTATAGTGTTTTTAGGTTACTCTCTTTGAGTTGGATAATTGAGATGTTTGTAAACTGGTGGTTGCATGTCACTCTTGAGTCTTAGAAAAGGTTAAAGACTCACCAACTTGCAAAACCCTTTTCAGGATATAGAGAGAAATCGAACCTACAACAAGAGAAGGAAGAAAGGTTGGTAGGGGCCCTCTCCAGTGACTTTATAAGATCCTGCATACATATGCATACATACATTCATATATATATATATATATATAGTCCCATATGTCACACCAAAGGTTAATTAAATAGGGAATGGGGAATGGGAAATGGGGCCTATGAGAATCACATGTAGGACCCCTCCATTAGAAGCTGCACCCACCCACCTCTGGTGGTTCTCTGATAGAGTTTATGTTGACAAGTACGAAGCATTTTATTAAATAAATCCTCATCGTCTTGATGACAGGTATACTAGTGAAAGCAAAGGCTTTTAACAGCGTTTTGAGCGCTGTTAAAAGTGCTCACGGGCAAAGCAGTCCCCAAGGAATAGCACTGGCCTAATTAACCACCTTGTGCAGTGTCACTTTAATTTGGTGAATTGTTTGGCTAGACTGAGATCGAATCTTTCTTTCTAAATAGATCTTATCTATGTTAGAGAAGAAGTACACGGTAAATTAACAGGAATCTTTTTTTTTTTTTTTCCAAGCTTCAGTATTTTTTTTTTTTTTTTTTTTGTACCTGTAAGTCAGTCATTGAGTTTCAAATTTTTATTTTTCATTAAAAAAATAAAAATTAGAAGTGTTAATTTTATGGTTGAAGAACGGGAGAATGAGAGAAAGTGATTCTGCTTCTGCTAGAAGAAAAGGGGAAGAGAAAGACAATAATCTCAATACGGAAACCCAATGGATTTTAGTTTTGATCTGTTGGACTATAAATCTCTGGCCGTGAGCCCAAATGTTTAGGCCCATCATACAATTGAAATTTGTGAACTCTCACCCCCGTGAACCGGAAAGTAAGCTCTCTCCTCCTAACAAATAATTACAAAAAAAAAAAAAAACACAATCACTCTATGCACCCACCTAACCTCCAACAGACCATTTCATTTCAACCGTCCTGATTTTCTTTTCTTCCTCTGCAAAACTCTTTTTAAATCAAACCTTCTCATTTACTCTTATTAAATCTTCTTATTCACTCACCATTTTTTTGCAAGATTTGAACTGTTTTACATGTTTATATTTTATATTAAGGATTTCGCGGTAGAAAAGTCACAAATCACGGAGAAATTGTTATTTTCAACAACTTAATTTATTTTATGCAACTCTTATAATTAGATAAATAAATGAATAAAAATTAGTCGTTTCGAGAGAAAAGAATAAGTTCACTTTGTCCATTCGGACAATTTACCCTTTTCGATCTATTTTCATTGACTAAGTTCAATTTGTATATTGTTTGGTGAATAGATGCATGTAATCGTCCCAAATTCCATCTTTTCATTAACTACCCAATAGATAAGTTGAATTTGTTCATTCCTTAGCAACCAAAGAGTCAAGGGTAGGTTTTCCAAAGTCCATTTTCAAACTCTATTCAATGTTTTTTTTTCTTATTTTGGGTAATTAAATACCACTTTTAATGGAAATTTTTTTTTAAAAAAATCAACAACAGATTATATCTCAAAGTGTAATTCATTTCGAATTTCTAGCTTACCATTATAGACAAAATGACTTTGTGACTGAGATGAAAACTAACAAAGTTGTTTTACATACTTCCAACTTAAAAAAACCCTTTATAGATGACAATGAAACACAATTAATGATCTCTTCAAAAATCCAAAAACTTTATAAGATTAAAGAAGAAAGAAGGATTGGAGGAAGGAACACTAGTTTTGGGTTGAAGAATGGGTGGGTATATGTAAAAACCGTAAGGGTGGTTTTGTGCTGTTTATTGATC
>JAJIYU010016626.1:0-12058 GCA_030144865.1 Tinospora cordifolia | reverse complement strand
AATCAGGTCCTCGGGGTGATAGGCGCCTTGAACTTTTGGCCTTTGGCTATATACTTCCCTGTAGAGATGTACTTGGTACAAAGAAAGATTGAGAGCTGGACAAGAAGGTGGATTATTCTTCGGACTTTTAGTGCTGTTTGCTTGCTTGTAACTATGCTGGCCTTGGTAGGATCTGTTCAAGGACTTGTGAGTGCTAAGTTAAGGTAAACTAAAGAGCTATTTTGTGGATTTTTTCTGCCTCTTAGCATGTTTGCTTGTTTGTGACAAGGATGGCCTTAGTTGGATATATTCAAGAGCTTGTAACTGCTAAACGAAGCTACCGTGTGAACCTCCCCTTCTATCTTAAGGATGGGGTAATTACTTACTATTTGAATTGAAATGATCAATTATTTGTGCTTCATCTCTTTCTTGAACAAACTCAGATAGCCTGTACATATGAATCTCCCTTGATACGACATGAATCGTGGATACCCATAACACATGCAATTCATACTAATGAAAGGAACAATATTTAGATTTTTTCAACAAGGTACTCTTTGGATATAATACTCTCTATGCATATTTATATCGGCCATAATATTACAGACTCAGATCAGACCAAGAAGCATATTTCTTTATTGATCAACCAGCTTATATACAGGTCAGAACAGACACATTCTGTTATAAAACAGAGAACAGGAAAAATACAGAAATATAGGAAACAAAGTAATACAGTAGACACACATAACAGAAAAACAAAAACAGATTATCAACTAACTTAACTAATACTTCTAATATTCCCCCCTCAAGATGGACTATATATATCATGTATAGCCATCTTGGACATTAAAGAGGATAATGAAGAAAATGCTAATGGTTTGGTGAACATGTCAGCTAGTTGATGAGATGATCGAAGAGGTAACACTTTGATAACACCATCTGCAATTTTATCACGAACAAAATGACAATCGATTTCGATGTGTTTAGTGCGTTCATGAAATGAAGGATTAGAAGCAATGTGAATAGCAGCTTGATTATCACAAAAAATGAGAGCAGGAGAAGGAGCTGAAACTCCAAAATCATGCAATAGCTGTTGAATCCATATCAGTTCACTGGAGGTAGCAGCCAAAGCTCTATATTCTGCTTCAGCTGAAGACCGTGATACAGTTGTTTGTTTCTTTGACTTCCAAGAGATTAATGAATCTCCCAGGAAAACACAAAAACCAGAAATGGACTTGCGAGTATCTACACAAGAAGCCCAATCAGCATCAGAGTATGCTCATAATTGCAGAGATGAATCTGATGAAAATAGAATTCCTTGACTAGGTGAAGCCTTGAGAAAACGTAAGACATTATAAGCAGCATGTAAGTGTGGTAATCGAGGCTTAGATACAAACTGACTTAATTTGTGGACAGCAAAAGTGATATCTGGCCGTGACAAAGTGAGATATAACAATCTGCCAACTAAACGACGATATTGAGAACCGTCTGCAAGCAATTCACCATCATCAGCTGATAATTTTACCTTCATATCAATTGGTACCTTAGCTGATTTACAACCTAGAAGGCCACAATCTTCAAGAAGTTGAAACGTATAATGCCGTTGAGAAAGAACAATGCCTTTAGTTGATATGGCTATTTCAATACCGAGAAAGTACTTCAACAAGCCAAGATCTTTCAACTTAAACTGAGATTTCAAAAAATTCTTTAGTGATGCAATAACAGTTGAAGAAGGACTTGTGATGACAATATCATCTACATAAACTAAAAGGGCAACAAAAGTTGAACCAGAACCCTTTGTAAACAAGGTATAATCAGCTTTAGATTGTGTAAAACCAAAAGCTAATAAAGATTGAGTTAACTTTGAATACCATTGCCTTGATGTCTGTTTCAGACCATATATGGACTTATGTAACTTGCATACCAATTTCGTTGAAGGATCCTTATCTGAAACTGCAACTGTATAATCCAAAGGAAGATCCATATATACTTCTTCATGTAAATCACCATATAGAAAAACATTGTTTATATCTAATTTAACTAGATGCCAATTTTAAGAAGCAGCCAAGGCAAACATAACTTTAACAGATACTAGTTTAGTAATAGGTGAGAAGGTGTCCAGAAAATCTATCCCTTCTTGTTGAGTATATCCCTTAGCAACCAAGCGTGCTTTGTATCTCTCTATAGAACCATCAACATTGTACTTTATTTTATAAACCCATTTGCATCCAATGGAAGTTTTATCATGTGGCAATGATACAATTGACCATGTTTTATTTTGCTCCATTGCTGATAATTTTACTACCATAGCATCACGCCACTTGGATGAAGAAGCAACTTCATGATAGAATGAAGGTTCAAAGTGGGATGATACATTAAGAATAAGATTTCGAAAAGAGGGTGATAATGAATCATATGAGATAAAGTTTGACAGAGAATAGAGAAAATTAGATTCATTCATAACAGTATGGTTGAGTAGGTTGCAATGGAAGTCTTTCAAATAAGATGGTCTTGTTGTTTGTCGCGATGAACGACGTAAGGGAACAGCAACAATATCACAATGCTGAGTAGTAGAAGAGGACAGTGGACAAGAATCAGTGACATGATGATCAGGAACATTGTCAAGGGTTGTAGGCATAAGTATTAAAATATCAGAAGAAGAAATAGGGAGAACAAAATTGGGAAACGGGTCTGGAATTGAATTAGACGGATTTAAAGAGTGAAAAGGAAAAATGAATTCATGGAATATTACATCTCTTGATATAAACACAGTCATTGTCTTTATATCAAGTAACTTGTATCCTTTAACACCAACCGGATACCCAATAAACACACATGCTTTGGCCCTTGGTGAGAATTTGTGCCTATGACTTTGAAGTGTAGAAGCATAGGAGAGACAACCAAAAACACGTAGAGAAGAATAGTCAAAAGGTTGTTTGAATAACAACTCGTAAGGAGATTTGTTATTTAAGAGAGTAGATGGAAGTCTATTGATAAGAAAGGTAGCTGTCATTACACACTCATTCCAATATTGCAATGGTATTTTGGATTGAAAAAATAGAGATCTAGATACATGCAATAGATGTTGGTGTTTTCTTTCCACAACTGAATTTTGCTGAGGTATTTCAACACATGAAAATTGGTGTAAAACACCATGTTCAGCCAGAAACTGTTCTAAGGCTAATTCTTTAGCATTATCAGTACGAATGCTTTTAATAGAACATTGAAATTGTGTTGAAATCAGCGTAAAAAATTTCTGAATAGCATTTGTAGCTTCAGATTTGTGTTTCAGAAAATATACCCAAGTAAATCTAGAATGATCATCAACTATTGTAAGAAAATAACGAGCACCTGTGTGTGATGGAACATGAAATGGCCCCCAAACATCACAATGAATAAGATCAAATGGTGAACTAGACAAATGATTATGAGAAACAAATGGTAAACGTCTCTGTTTAGCTAGAGGACATATCGAACAAGAATTATTATAAATCAAAGAATTACAACTCAAAGTTGTACGGAGAGAATACAAACATTGATCAGATAAGTGGCCAAGATGATAATGCCACAATTGAGGAGAGATATTAGCAAGAACAAAAGAATGATTAACAAAATCATGATGCAGTACATTGTCATGAAGAATGTATAAATCTGCAAGTCTTTCACCCTTGCCAATCATCTTCGTGTTGTATGTGTCCTGAATCATAAAACAGTCTTGATGAAAGATCACAGATAGTGAAGAATTCGAAGTTAATGCATTGACTGATAACAAGTTGAATTTAAATTGAGGAACATACAGGACCTCACGAAGAACTAGTCCTGATGCAAGCTTAATGATACCAGAAAAATGGACAGAAATGATGGATTTATCAGGTAAAGAAATGGTAGACTGCTCAATAGGTTTCAAAGAAAGAAATAGTGTTTTGTTGGAACAAATGTGTCTTGAAGCTCCAGAATCAACAATCCAAGAATCAGCAGATGTAGTAGTAGTAGTAAAATTAATGGAGAAACATTTACCTATGATCTTTGATGAAGAAGGAACATCTTCAGCCACACTTGTGTTAACAGATGATGCAAAGTGAGTGGATAACATGTTCAGGAGGTTGGCATACTGATCAGAGTTGAGAGTTTGAAGAAAATTCGCAACAGGTTTATGATCAGGTTGTTCAGTAACTGCAGAAGGAGCCGAAACCTGATGAACATTAGTATTTGATGGAGACCTTTGTTTGCTCTTATATCCTGGAGGATAACCATGAAGCTTGTAGCATTTGTCCACAGTATGACCATGAATGTTGCAGTGAGAACATAAAGGTCTGTCACGCTTCTGAGATCTAGTTTTTGAACCATGATCCTTGGCCAAGAATGCCATGTTATGCACAGATTTTGTTGAAGATTGTGCATAATTTATTATTCTTTGTTGTTCTTCTTGAGAAATCAAGGAAAACACCTCGTTAATATGTGGTATCGGATCAAACATTAATAGCTGACCTCGAACTTGAGCAAAACTATCATTTAATCCCATCAGAAAACACATGACATACTCCATTTGAAAATAATTGTTCAATTCTTGAACTCCTCCACATGTGCATTTTCCACAAGAACAAGATGGTCTGAAGTTGCTCAATTCTTCTCAAATGGTTTTGAGTTTTGTAAAGTAAACACTTACAGTATTTTGATGTTGAGCTAAAGTGACCAGATCACGTCGTAGTTGGAAGATCCGAGGATTATTACTCTGCTGAAATCGCTCGAAGAAGATCTGTCCAGATTTCTCAAGCAGAAGCAGAGAAGATGATGCTGGCTGAGATTTCCTTTGATACAGAATTCAAGATCCAAGAAATCACCACATTATTGTTGCGCATCCACGAAGTGAGAAGCTCAGGATCAGCAGGTCGAGGAAAAGATCCATCAACAAATCCTACTTTGTTTTTCATTGAAAGAGCAATTAACATTGCTTGACTCCAAGAAGAATAGTTATCACCTGTAAGAACTTGAGAAACAAGCACCAATCCAGGACTATCTAAATGATGAAGAAAATAAGGACTCAGCGGATCATCAATCACTGTCTTGGTAGTGTTTGATGATGATGATTGCTGAGAAAATGCCATGACTGATTTTGATGAAAATCAATTGTGAAGAAGAAAGATTCAAAAGGAAGAAGGAAAAGAAGACGAAGAAGAAATAGAGCAAAGAAAGAAATGCTCTGATACCATATTATAGACTCAGATCAGACCAAGAAACATATTTCTTTATTGATCAACCAGCTTATATACAGGTCAGAACCGACACATTCTGTTATAAAACAGAGAACAGGAAAAATACAGAAATACAGGAAACAGAGTAATACAGCAGACACACATAACAGAAAAACAGAAATAGATTATCAACTAACTTAACTAATACTTCTAATACATAATAAGTTGTAGTACATAACAATCTATAATAACTAAAACAATAGTATGGCCTTTTTTTTTCTTTTTCCTTATGAGAAGAAACGAAATAATTCTTATTGAATATCACACTGAGAAATTAAATAATAAAATTCGTCAATGGTCAATTGGCTCCAAGACGCAGCAGGATTCCGTGCATGTGAACACTCGTCCTGCCTCACTGTGCGCCTATAACCTGTGTAAGCGCCCTATTCAGTGAAAGAACCAGTCCGACATTATTTCTGCTGCATCAACCCGATTGCCGTCACCTGTCTAACGCTGTCCCATCGAGAATGCGGTTTCAGGTTTCTACTGTTAAAAGATCATCTAATTTGTATACCTATATATATTTTGCTTTCGCATGATATGTTGGCAAGTTAATTTTTGCACCTTTCAAAATTAATCACAACTTAAAATTTATAGGTAACTTCAAGGCAATCCTCCGTCCCTATTTTATATATATATATATAATATTGTAATATATTATATATTATAATATCTTATTATATTGATTAAATAAGATATTATAATATCTTATACTTGCATATTTTATATTTCTTTATTTGTAGTTTTCATTTATAGAGTTTGTCTATTTATACTCATTATGTATCCACTGTAATAATTTATAAATAACATATCAATTCTATTTTTCCACCATGATATTAAAGGGAGTTTGAATAGAATAATTTTTATCTCTTGATTTTTCTGGTGCTCAATTGGCCAATGGGCCAGCTGAAACCATTGCTCAGCCCTTCATCTTCTCCATGACATAGCCAGATGAAATTGTTGGTTTTCAAGTGCCAAAGCCAGCTGAAACTATTGCATCATCATCCGCTGCCATCACCGCTACTATAAGTGTTGTCGGTGTTGCCGGTGCAACTACTACTGTTCA
This sequence comes from Tinospora cordifolia, assembly GCA_030144865.1. Lineage (NCBI taxonomy): Eukaryota > Viridiplantae > Streptophyta > Magnoliopsida > Ranunculales > Menispermaceae > Tinospora > Tinospora cordifolia. Next base: position 5,761 of record JAJIYU010016626.1, on the reverse strand, counting down.
TGACCGCCATCGCTGTTGTGCTCGTGCTCCACCGTTGTTGTTGCCACCACGCCATTATTGCTTCTTCGTGCCACTCCACAGCCAGTCTGTTGGCCCTCCACGTGGATGTGCAACCTTTTTCTCACGATCAACGTTCTGTTGCTCGCTCTGCTGCTGTTCATGCTCTATTTGATGCTCACCATCACCATTGCTATTGTTCTGTACCATTGTCCTCTGTTTACTCTTGCTAATTCTCATTGCCTACGCCTTCTACCGCTGCTGCTCTTTGTCGTGCTCCCTACGCTGATGTTGTCGCTTCAGTTGCCGTTTGCGTTTGTTACTGCTGCTAGTTCTTGCCGCCATCCTACTCCATCTTCGTCACTGCTTTGGTTGCTACCACTACACCATATCCATCAATGTCTTCACATTAGCCACTTCTGTGTCCTTCATTTGAACACCAACAAGGACCAACTTGTGAGAGGAGACGAAGGAGGTCTGGTGCTGTGCTGCAGTTTTTCATAGCTCCCTATGTTGGTCTGTTGTTGCCGTTGCAGCAAACCCATCTCTGTTTGCTGCCGATATTGTTTGTCTGTTGCAATTGCTACTAGTGATCTAGCGTTTAGTTGTAGTTGCTGTTGCATGTACATATTGATCAAGCCATTGAAGGCTGTTCTATGCCATTTGGATGTTATTCTATGCCATTGTAAGTTGTCTTATCCATTGGAGCCTGTTTAATGCCATTTGTAGGTTGTTTTATGCAGGTTATTTTATGCCATTGGAGGTTGTTCAATGTCGTTTGGAGGTTGTTCAATGCCATTTGTAGGCAATTTTATCCCATTGGAAGATGTTCTATGTCATTTGTAGGTTGTTCTATGTCATTAATTATTCTATGTCATTTGTATGTTGTTTACTTATACATTCTTTTTGTCACAGTATTGTTGCTTGCTGTCATGTTGCATCTTTTTTATGCGCTATTGATGCGCTCGCTTTTCCTTCAATCTACCTATTTTGCTGCTAATGCATTTGCTTTTACCACTAGTTGACATTGAGATTTAGTTGACAAATTTAAGATGGTTTCTTCTTTATTTGAAAGGGAATGCTATTATATATATGTATGAAATATTATAATATTTTATACTATATAAATAAGACATTTTAATATACTATATATTACAATATCTTGTACTTCCATATTTTATATTTCTATATTTGTAGTTTTCATTTATAGACTAAGGAGTTGATTTGTTTATGCTCATTGTGTAGCCATTGTGATAATCCATCAATAACATACAAAATTGAGGACAAGTCATGTAACAACTCGTATTTTGACATTAAGTTGACAAGTTGAATATATATTTTTATGTATCAATTAATGAATTATTAATAAAAATATATGATTTTACTAGTATTGTAAAATTAATGTGCGTTTTAAATGGTAATATGTGATTTTTGGCAACGACATTGATTAATGTGAGTATTAAAAAAAGTAATACATACATAAATAAATAATGATAATAATTATTTAGTGAGACATTATTTGATGATGAAATAAATTAAACTTTTATATATATATATATATATATATATATATATATATATATATATGGAAAAGTATGTATATGTGATGATAATGATGTTGAAAAAAAATAAAAAAATATAATAGAGTGGATATGAATTATGTAGGATGGATAAGGGAGGATGGAGACAACTATCTCAACAGTTATGATGGGTGGGACTCAACCAAACCATCCCTATATAAAGGTGTTGCTTCCCTTCTCATTTTGCTCATCTCTTGTATCATTCTTACATTCTCTCCTTGCTCAAAAGTGCCCAACCATGGAATCAAAGAAATGAGGAGAAAACGACAATTAAGGAGGAAAAAAAAGGGAAAAAAAGGAAAGAAAAAGAAGGGGAAAGAGAAAAGGAAAAAATAAAAAAGAAAGAAAAGAGGAAAAGAGAAGTGTTCACTTTTTAGGATCCTACACTTAGGATACATTATTTTTCACCTCTTTTTAATTCATAATTATTATAGAAATTGTGAGTTATAATTTTTATATTGTTGTTTTTAATAGATGTATTAGTTTATTATGCGACCCAAAATTAGGACGTATTTTTTTAGGAATGAACTAAACAATATATATATATATATATCATAGTATTTAGATTAATGAGTAGAATACAAACATATAAATTATTTGTACTATTGTGGACCCTAGAAAATTATATGATAGTTGGAAGTCGACGCATAGGGGATATACCAATTACTACTGAAATTTTAGTTGGGGGTACTAAAATGTGCAGAATAAAATTCTGAATTCAACGATATTGAAATTAGAATTTTTGGAGATCAATTGATATATTAAATTCGCATTTATGAGATTTGGAGATTAATTAATACAAATAAAAAATGTATATAGGGTAAAATAATGTTAAATAGTAGTATTATATAACATTATGAAATACTTATTAGAAAAATGTATAACATAGAAAATGATATTTATGTATTGAACTGCTAAATTTATAAAAGTAGCTGGTTATTGTGTACCAAAGGTAAGACAAATGTCGACAATACATATTTTTAGTACTTTGAGTCAATATTAAAGGCTTAATTGTCATTTTTAATCACGTTAATCATATGGATTAGACAGGTCGGCGAAGGTTAGGTTTAGATGTAGTTAACTGCAATTGACTAAGTCAATCATTTGATTGACCTATGACCATAAAGTTGGATTTAAGCCAAGTTTTATGTACATATTAAGAAATTAAGTTGATCACGCAGGATCAAACATCAGTGGGATGCGAATGGTCACTAGAGGAGCATCGGGAGCTGAGCATTCTTCTGAGTAGTGATTTTTAACTTATCACTTAACTTGTTATTCTGTCATAAATGAAATGCTATTACATATTGAAATATATTTGCAATCTTTAAATGTGATTTAAATGAAAATGTACACCGAATATCGATGTCTGGGTGTGGGTTAGGGTATTAGATGTGGTAGAGCATTGAGAACGAGTACTTCTTGTACTCGGGGGTATGGTCAGGCCAGGTTATCAATTAGGTTCCCCTAGAGCATTAAAGATGAGTGGCTATCGTACTCGGAGGTACGGTCGGGCCAGGTCTATCAATTGGCTCCCTATAGAGGATCTGAAGCCGCCATACATAAGGTATGAGCTGGCGAATCCCTATGATATGATATGAGTATATGTCTAACCATTGGGTATCACCCGCTCGAGTGGATTTATTATTGCCTTGTAGGCTATTGAGAGCTTCGACATGTGTTTTCAGCATTAAAAACATTTTCAAAATGGAAGATGTACTACTACATTGTGGATTTAGCATTCATTAACTATTGCACTCATTCGCATTATTATTATTATACAAACATCATGACATTATTTTTCTAGAATTCTTGTTCCAAGTTATACATTAGGTTATATTACTCACCGAGCCACTGTGGACAAAATTGACTCACTACTCTCATATTTCAAGTTCTTCTTCTGCTAAAGAGAAAGGGAAGAAGGTGATCATTGCATAAAACACACATTATTTATTCTGATAGGTTTTCTCACATGGTTTACTATTTTGAGAGTTAGTATGATGTGTAGAAAGTGAAAAAAATATTGTAAACATTTCAACTTAGACATTTACGCTACTGCTACATTTAGGAGAGTACATATATACCTGACTTTTGTTTAACTTTAAAAAAATTATTATAATTATTTGTTCTATAGTTTTTGCATTTCTTATAATTACTCTGATAATGTTATGTATGATGTTGAGAAGAGGATTTACAGTGGTTTGGGCGAGCTCACTTTGAGAATGAGTTTATCAGAACACTGTGCCAGTCAGTTCATCCTTCTCCCTAGGGAAGGAGTCCTAACAATTCACGCACTAACCCTTTTGCGAGAGTGAAAATATTGCCGTAGAAGGAACACACAAGGTAGGGTGGGAATTAAACTGTCACTTAACACATATCTCAACCCTCCTGGTCAAGTTTCATACCAATTCAGCTATCCATCTTTGAGTTCTCTAATTTGTTTTAAGCTACGACTCCCATTAAGATGCAAATATTGCAATGTAAGATACCTCCTTCACTTTATTACTAACCATGGCTTATACGTGCATGTATATAGTTTGATTTTGCATAAATAATAAAAATGTGATAAAAGGTTTTATTTGTTCAATATTTAAGGTTTTATTTGTTCAATATTTGTTCAATATTTAAGTTTGTTCACTTCCATGGGTGAGTTAAAGAGATGCTCGAAGGGCAAAGAGACCGTTTAGTCATCAATCTCCTAAGAGACTCCCTGTGGATAATAAAAAAAAAAGTGGAAAAAAGGGGTGTCAACCAAGGTCGTATCTAGGGAGGAAGACAATATAGGATGACTGAATTTATATTAAAGAGATAGGGAAGCAAATTCGCTTTGGTCAAAGGCTATTGTCATTTTTCAAACCTCAGAGAGATTGCAGTGGGCAATGACATAGAAATATATCTCAATTGCTCTTGGTTGGCTGATACTCATATCGAGATTATCAAAAGACAAAGCAATTCTATGATGATCATGAGTAGCAAAAATTGACATCAAGATTCCGGTCGAGCAACTAAACAATGGCGAGATGGGCTAACAACCTATAATGTGTGACAAAAGCTCGTATAGTTGAGCATGTATTATAATGATATGAGTTGAACTATTAAAAATAGAGCATTCTAGAGGAAGTGTATAACATGCATTCTTGTAATTAGTTGAAAAGTTTGACAAAATGATTGTGAAAGTTGGTTGGTTAGTTACAAGTGATAATGCTCATTTTGACATTAAATTTATTATCTTATAATTGGACATTATCCTATTTTAAGGATCATTATTTAGTAATTAATTATAAAATATATTTAACTTTTTTTTATGTAAATTCATATATTTTCAAGGAACTTAATATATTAATATCAAATTGCATTCATTATATAATTCAATTATAATTAATTTCTCATTATGCGATATTATTTTAATTGTAAGAATGTAGATTTAATAAGAAATTAATAACAATGGAGCATGTGAGGTTAGGAACCTCGAGATCATCGAATTTGCCAAGACATCTGTCGCAACCCACTGCATAGAAGTGACGTCACGACCGACATATAATACCATATACTCTACATCTACGTATACAATACTATGTCTGTAACACCCCGGCCCTCCTGCGGGTTCCCTCGGGCCGCGCTCGCTCAGAAGGCGTGCCCGCTCGACCGGGAAGCCGTCGTCGCATCGTTCTCGAGAGCCGGAGCGCTACTAGAATCATTTATCAAATCTATTCTCAGATTATGTTTCTCTTTCTTTCTATCTCTTTCAGGAAATGAAATTCATTTAAATAGGCACCAATTTTTTTTTTAAATAAACTTCTAAATAAACAAAATGGATAGGTGCTATTTTAAATGAAATAAAGACGTCGAGTTCAAATTTAAACAATTTAAAAGTCTCCAAGGTAATCTCAAACATCTAAACATATGTAAAATGTTTAAAACAAAGGGAAAGAAAAGGGGCACATGCCAAGTTCAGTCAAATACAAAGATAAAATGCGCAGCAAATACCAACAACCTCTTCGGCGAGGTTTCAAAACAACCGAGTCCTCCGCGAGGTCCGTCGACTCGAGCTATCTCAAAAATCACCTGAAAAGGAAAGGGGGTGAGCTCGAGAGCCCAGTGGATCATACCGCACATCACTAGCATTATTCAGACCAAAATACAAAATATGCAAACACTTTCATTACATTAGGGCGTTTCAAACA